>SSNS01000745.1:97287-124809 GCA_006937985.1 Aphyosemion australe | reverse complement strand
GGGGGTACCTGTTTGTTGTTTCCCTCTACTAATCGCCCGTGTCGGATATCCACAGGTTCTTAATGAGTTGTGTACGTGTCTGTTTTCTTGATTGCAGTCTTGTTTTTCTGTTATAATTTTTGCTCGGTTGTATAGCGTTCTTATCACTGACATTCTATGTATAGTGGGATGTTCTGATGTCCATAGTAAATATTGATCTGTGTGTTGGTTTTCTGTATGTATTTATTTTAAGCGTTCCATCTTGTTTTTTGCTGATCTTCATGTCCATGAATGTAATACTGCCCTCTGTTTCTTCCTCATATGTGAATTTTATGTTTCCTGTGTCGTCTATATTGTTTAAATGATCTGTTAATGTTTTTGTTTTCCTTCGTGTATGATTTCTAATATATCATCTACATATCGCTTCCATAACTTTATTTGACAGTTATTGAGTGCAGTGTTTAATGCTTTTTGTTCTAAATCTTCCATGAAAAACTCGCAGAGGGTTGCTGATAACGGATTTCCCATCGCGAATCCTTCCTGTTGTCTGTATATTGTCTCGTTGTAAACAAAATATGTGGAGTTTGCAACCAGTTTTATTAGCTGTGCTATGTCATCTGTTGTTAGATTTGTTCTTTTGTGTAGGGTTTTATCTTGTCTGAGTCTGTCTATTACTATGTTTATGGTTTTTATTGTTGGTGTATTTGTGAATAGAGATGTGATGTCATTTGATATTAGTATGTCTCCTTTTTGTAGTGTGATCTTTTTTAACTCCTTTGATAACTCTATGGTGTTTTTACAATGTTGTTCTGTGTTTCCTAGTAGTGGACTGATGGTTTTGCTAATATCCTTTGCCATGTTGTATGTTGGAGTTCCTATACTGTCTACTATTGGCCTGAGTGGTGTGTCTTTTTTATGTATTTTTGGTGTTCCGTATATTCTTGGAATAATGTTTGCCATTGGTATCCAGTGTTTGTATGTTTTTTCTGTTAGTCTGCCCTTTTCTTGCAACGGTTTGAGTAATTTTTTTCATGTTCCTCTTAATCTCCTCTGTTGGATCTTTTTTTAATATCTTGTATGTGTCTTTGTCCTCTAACATGTGCTCCATGTGCTCCATGTCCTCTGTTTGAGGGTATACCCCACAGTAGTATTTGGTATACCCTCAAACAGAGGCTGTCCAGAGCTTTACATAGGGGAAACTAAACAACAACTACACAAGCGCATGGCACAGCACAGGAGAGCCACCTCTTCAGGCCAAGACTCTGCAGTCCAACTACACCTGAAGGACAAGGGTCACACCTTTGAAGATGACAAAGTCCACATTCTGGACAGAGAAGATAGATGGTTTGAGAGAGGAGTGAAGGAAGCCATCTATGTCAAAATGGAGAAACCATCATTAAATAGAGGAGGAGGACTCAGGTTTCACCTTTCCAGCACCTACAATGCAGCTTTGAACCAAGTTCCAAAACAGTTTCAGTCCAGTTCACACCCTCCTGCATCTAATCAACACAACGACTCACAAACAATAGAGGCTAACGATGCTAACGACTCATCAAGAGGTAGGGAGGAGAGGCATTCACAGGCAGATGCTGCTCGTTGAGCAACAATAGACAGCTACAGTTTATAAGATCGACCCTCCCTTATTCCAGTCAGAATTGACAAAGCTCCTCGGATGAGAAGCGAAACGTCTTCAAGAAACCAAAGAAGTCCAGTTGCCATACTTGCCAACCCTCCCGAATTTTCCGGGAGACTCCCGATTTTCAGCGCCCCCTCCCGAAAATCTCCTGCCGCCACTATTCTCCCGAATTTCTCCCGATTTCCACCAGGACAACACTGCAAATTTCTGCCTAACCGCTGCTGCTGTCTGTGTTCCAGCGGCAGCGCGCATGCTGCTCAGCAAACCATCTTCAGCAGCTTCCAGCACAAACGTAGCACTAACCATTCATGGGTGGGAAGCTAACTTCACTCAGCTCTGCTCTGCACTTTCCTGCAGCGGGAGCGCGCAGCGCTCAGCCGCTCGTTATGGAAGTAAATGATTAGAAGTAAGAGCGCCAAGGCTAAATTAAAATATATTTGCGTTATTAACAAGTTTCTTATCAGTGAAAAAGCCAAGACTTTGGGCAGATAAATGAAATAATTGACGTTTTTTAACACAGTTAAGACGAATGTTTTAAAGTCAGTTACGTTCTCTGCTGCCTGGTTCCTAATAACGGATCACATTCCTGCTTTTTAAACCAACAGCATAACAGTTTAAGTCCATCTAAAGGTTTATGAGCATCACTGTTGATACTCAAGAGCAGAACTAAGTTATTTAAACTCTGTGGGCTCATGAAACTCACAACACTGCAGGTCTGTGGAAAAACATTGCTGCATCTTAACAGGTGGATTTGGCCAAAATATACATTTAAAGATACTAAGTTGGAAGTCTGATAACTCACATAGGCTAAAAAAAATGTTCTTGTATTTCTATTTAAATAATGTGTAGAATAGACTGTGTGCTCCCTAAGTGTCCATTCTGTTAAGGAAAGAAAATCATAAAATTCTTTTGTGAAAATCTACTGAATCAAAGGAGATGAAACAATCAATATATATGCTATATGGGCCCCATTTACAACTTAGCTTAAACAGGGCATCAATAAATTATCTACAGTATAGTGATTATAAAGTAAAAAAATTATATAGCAGTCTGGGGATTATTGTTCTCCTGGACCAAATCTGGGGCAGCTAAGACTGTGTCCCACGTTTTATAATTATTATGTCAAATAAAAAAACTTGATTTTTTTTCACTTGTGAGTGTATATGTATATCCCCCCGGCCCTTTTGAATGTCTCCCTAATTCCGAGGTCTCAAGGTTGGCAAGTACGCCAGTTGCCTTCATTTGAACCCCTTGGATTACCATGACCTGGATGACTGAGAACCTTCACCAGCATATAAACAATATCATTACAACTCAATAACCTGCTAAAATGCACTAGAAACGACATCTTCCTCACAAATGTTTTTTAATCAATATCAGTACCCTGCTCCCCCCCCCCCCCTTCTATCATAGGTCAGATCCATTTGCGATCATCACAACTTTTTTCACAGTAGTATTTGGTTATTTGATTCCTCAAGATGTTATTGGGGAGGCTAAAGCAACACCTGCACCGGGGCCCAGCTCAACCTTGCTACGCCACTGGTCTTAAGCCCTAAAGCCCTTTTTATAAGACACACCATGCCGGCAAATCAGCGTAATATTACCGCAACGGAAGTCTTTTGTTCCTTGGTGTCCATATTTTTCTTTAATCATCTTCGGTATGTTCATTCTGTGTATCTACTGTAATCCTTTAACTTCGGTTCTTTTAAAACACAGATAGGAGATCTTATTACCTTATTCTGCTGACGTTTCGACCATCGCTGTGGCCTTCTTCTGAGCTAAGCTGCTGACGCAGCTTCACTTCCGCCAAAACCCCAGAAAAACAGGAACCGAAGCCAGCAATAACCCTCCCATACATCAAAGGAACGACAGAAAAAATAATAGCAACAATGAAAAAATACAAGATAAACACACCAATCAAACCATACACAACAGTTAGAAAAAGACTGGTACACCCCAAAGATAAGATCCCAACAGGAAAAAATGCGGAGTCATTTATGAAATCCCATGCAAATTATTCAATAAAACATATATAGGAGAAACAGGACGCCAACTTAACACACAAACAGCAGAACACAGAAAAGAATGTGAAAAATAGACAAGTAGAATACACATAAGAGCAGTAAGACAGGAAGCAGAGAGCACAATGAGGAAATCAGCAGTCACAGATCATTGCACCAGAGAAAACCACATCATGGATTGGGACAGAACAAGGATAGTCAACACAGAACAACAGAAATACAAGAGATGGGTAAAGGAAGCTATTGAAATAAGGAGACGTGGACATGGAACCATGAATAGGGACGACGGGGTATACACGTTGGACCACGCATGGGACTGCGTCATCGAGGAGGAAAGCGCGAGCAGCAGGGGGCGACATCGTCCCCTGCTGCCCGCACATAAACGGAAGCGGAAGTGAAGCTGCATTAGCAGCTTAGCTCAGAAGAAGGCCACAGCGATGGTCGAAACGTCAGCAGAATAAGGTAATAAGATCTCCTATCTGTGTTTTAAAAGAACCAAAGTTAAAGCATTACAATGACTGTATCCATGTTGCGGCCGGCAGGCTCCCTCTTCCCTGCACAACACGGCTCATACCGTGGCTCTAGGAGACTGCAAAACCAACGTTTGTAACCAGGTAGTCATCCAGTGTGATTAATATATGGCTATCTTGGCTGTGTTTTTGCTGACAGTAGACAGTTTCTCTTTGTCTTTTATATCTTTGAGTGTCAGATGGCTGTGTTTTTGTCCGCTGCTGCTGTGAACTGGGAGAGCAGGGTGTTTGATTTTAAGGTAACAGACTAGAACTAAAAGCAGACAGGTTAAAATTAAAACTAAGTCATTGTCATTTTGTTTGAAAATTTCTATCTGAGGATGAATTAAAGCCTGGGACACACAGGAGACAGACGCGCTGCGCCACGGAAGTCAAATGGTCACACAGGAAGCGCCGCGCCGCTGAACGCTTCTTGGAAAGTCACGCGATAGTCACAACATCACGCGGGACTTGAGAACAGGAACAGCCACTCCACGGCGCGCCGTGGCGCTTGAAATAGAACTGGCGCCTATCTTCAGCGCCTCTGCGCGGACCGGTGCTTCTGGGACGTGACGCTGCGCTCCCCGTGTAGCCACTCTCATGGCTTCTAGTGGCTTCTTTTTAAAATGATGGCGTGGGCGTGATGCGGCGCGTCTGTCTCCTGTGTGTCCCAGGCTTAAGGTCACGCTAGTTGCTTCATAAGGTTATAGCTAATCATTTTCACCTGATTCCAATAATTTAAAATCACGTGATTAGGCCCCATTTTCGATCCTGTGATCGGATAAGATTACCCCTATTATTATTATTATTATTATTATTATTATTTTTATTTTTATTTTTTTTAGATTTATTTCATTTTATTCATTAAAATCAATATACAAAAATCAATTTCTGAAACCAAAATGAAAAGGGGACAGAAAGAAGAAAAAACTAATCTGCCCCTTTTAACAAAAAAAAACAATACAACAAAACAATATAATTAATAACAATATCTATCAATAACTTATAACAATAATAATAACAATATTTATCCATAACTGATAACAATAGTAATAACTATCAATAACTGATAATAATAATGATAACAATAATATATATCAATAACTGATCATAATACCCATCCATAACTGATAATAAGATAACAAAAATATCAATAACTGATAACAATAGTAATAACTATCAATAACTGATAATAATAATAACAGTAATATCTATCAATAACTGATCATAATACCCATCAATAACTGATAACAATAATAAGATAAAAATAATATCAATAACTGATAACAATAGTAATAACTATCAATAACTGATAATAATAATGATAACTATAATAACTATCAATAACAGATCATAATAAAAGTTATTTAGAACAACTCCGATGACCCTCAAACACCGTCAACCTCAGACTTATATTTTGATAATACCATTTCCTTATACCTAATTTTAAATTGATGAATATTTGAACATTGCTTTAGCTGTGGCCCTAGTTGATTCCAAAGTTTAACTCCATATATAGATATACACATGCTTTTTCTTGTGGTTCTTACTGCCTGAACTTTAAAATTACCTTTTCCTCTTAAGTTATAACTCCCTTCTCTCTGTGAACAAAGCTTCTGAATGTCTTTAGGAAGTATACCTATACTGGCTTTGAATAACAATTGAGCGTTGGCAAAATCCACCAAGTCAAAGAATTTTAGGAGTTTGGAATGCAGAAATAAACTATTTGTGTGATCCCGAAATCCTACCTTATGAATAATTCTTACTGCACGTGTTTGGAGTATGTAGAGGGGTTTTAATGAACTTTTATAGTTGTTTCCCCATACTTCTATACAGTAGGTTATATAAGGCAACAACAATGAACAATATAACATATACAAAGCACTGCACTGTAAAATTGATTTAGTTTTGTTTATAATCGAAATAGTTTTTGAAATTTTGATATTGATATGCCGGATATGTGGTTTCCAGCTTAGCTTACTGTCAATAGTCACTCCTAAGAATTTAATTTCTGACACTACATCTATAACTATATCATCTATGTTTATTTCTGGGTCTAAATTCCCTGTATAATTTCCAAAGAATATTACTTTAGTTTTATCTAAATTCAGGGATAATTTATTGATATCCATCCATCTTTTTAGTTGCATTAATTCAGTATTTATAATATATATTAAATTTTGATAGGTATCACTAGAAAAAAATATATTAGTGTCATCCGCAAATAAAATTAATTTCAATAATTTAGATATGGTAAATTTATCATTAATATATAGATTAAACAACTTTGGACCCAATATAGAACCCTGTGGAACCCCACAAACAATATCCAATAATCCAGATTTAAACTCACCCATCTTTACATACTGCTTTCTGTCAGTTAAATAACTTTGGATCCAGTTAAGGGCCAAACCCCTAATACCATATCTTTCAAGTTTTTTTAATAGTATTGAATGATTAATGGTATCAAAGGCTTTTTTAAAGTCAATGAATATTCCAGCTGCATATTGTTTCTTATCTAAACTGTTTGTGATTTCTTCCACTGCATCAATTATAGCCATTGATGTTGACCTCGCTGACCTAAACCCATACTGACTTTCATCAATTATATTACAGTTCTCTATAAATTTCTCTAATCTATTATTGAAAATTTTCTCCAAAATTTTAGAAGACTGAGGTAGCAGAGAGACCGGTCTATAGTTTGTGAAGATGTGTTTGTTTCCATTTTTATATAATGGTATTACTTTTGCAATTTTCATATTACCTGGAAATGTTCCTGTTTGAAATGATAGATTGCATATGTATGTTAAAGGCTTAGATATACTTTGTATGATTTCTTTAATTAATGCCATATCT
The DNA here is from genome assembly GCA_006937985.1 of Aphyosemion australe. Lineage (NCBI taxonomy): Eukaryota > Metazoa > Chordata > Actinopteri > Cyprinodontiformes > Nothobranchiidae > Aphyosemion > Aphyosemion australe. Next base: position 117,808 of record SSNS01000745.1, on the reverse strand, counting down.
ATATCAAAACAATCTGTAGATGACTTATTTTTACATTGATTAACCATATTCACTATCTCTGCTTCAGTTACACCTGACAGGAACATTGTCTTTGAATTTCTTTCTAACTGCGTGTAATCCACTTCATTGTTTTTAATAGGGATCTTCTTTGCCAATTCTGGTCCAATATTAACAAAAACTTATTAAAACTATCTGCAATTTCATTCATATTATAATTATCACTATTTTTATCAATGAAATATTCTGGATATAATTGCTTTTTAGAATCACGTCTAATTATAGTGTTCAGTACTCCCCATACCCTTTTATTGTCACTTTTGTTGCTGTTTAATAAGTTAGTATAATATAATTTCTTATTAGTTCTTATGATATTAGTTAATTTATTTTTATATGTTTTGTATCTATGTTCCGATTCTTCAGTCCTTAATCTGATGAATTCTCTATACAGTGTGTTTTTTTTTACAAGCATTCCGTAAACCTTTAGTTAGCCATGGGGATTTAATAACTGAGTTGCTTTTACTGATCTGCTGTAATGGACAGTTCCTGTTATATGCTGAAGTAAATATTCCTAAAAATGTATCAAAAGCACAATCTATATTTTTTTTTCTATATACAGTGTTCCAGTCCTGTTCTGCTAAATCATGATACAGTAAATTAATTGCCTCCTCAGTTCTAAGTCGTTTATACCAGGATTTCTGAAATGATTTCTTATACTCAACTTTCTCATCATACAGCATAAATTTATCTAACAGTAATAAATTCATATGATAGTGAGGTGAAACTGTCCTCTTGAGTCCTTATGTATTGTTTTGTCTTTACCGTGTGGTGCTTGAACAGTTTGAAAATTTACCTTGAAAATGCTTGAAAAGTGCTTGAATTTGTCAGTGGAAAAAGTGTAAGAACCCTGTAACTACCAACTCTTTTTTTGAACAGTTTCTGAATATTATAACAGGTAAAGTCTTGCTATTAGCTTTATGCATAAGTAGTAGTATCCTTAAGCTCACTTGATCATTAAATTTCAATACTTTATGTTTATAAAATAAGGGATTAGATGGATCTCTGTAACGAGTGTTACTGATGACCTTCAAAGCTCTTTTCTGTAAAATAAACAGTGGTTTAATGTAGGTTTTATATGTTGACCCCCAGACGTCTACACAATAAGTCAAATATGGCTCAATTAATGAATTATATAGTGCTAACAACCCAGAACTGTTTAGTAAATCCTTGACTCTGTGTAATACCGCAATAGCTTTGACCATTTTACCTTTTATATATCCTATATGTGATTTCCAACTAAAATCCTCATCAATCATGACTCCCAGAAATTTGATTTCCTTTACTCTTTGAATTTCCACACCATCAATATTTATCAAATCAAATCAATCTTAATTTATAAAGCGCTTTTCATACATTAAGTGCAACACAAAGCGCTGAACAATTAAAAACAACCACAAAATAGTCAATTTCCCACCCCTCCCCCACAGATCAGCATCCAAGATCCCTTATATCTCCCTCTTCCCACCCCCAATCCCATCCCATGCACGCACACACACACACACACACGCACTCAAGATCTAAAATGAAAGGACAACTGGTACAGATGTAATAGGCAACAAAAGTAAAGGAAAACGCCATCAAAAGGAGCCAGCTGCACCGGGAGCAGCAGGAGTGGCAGCAGCTGCCTGGGCACCACCACATGGCACGAGAAGCTCCCAGGCAGCCACAGCCAGCCACCTCTCCCGGGTAAGCTGGCCCCCACAGAGGAAACAGAGGAACGTAATACAGGTAAAAACAAGTAAAAATTAGTATATAAGATAATAGATGTCATTAAAGTAAAAGAGTTATAGAACAATGATAAAATATATAAAAGATGGTTAAGCAGGCTAAAATAGATCAGATACAGCTAAAAACTATATTAAAAAGGCGATTCAAATAAAAACTATACTAAAAAGGTCAGTTAGCTAAAAGATATACTAAAAAGGTGAGTCTTGAGCCTGGCCTTAAAGACATTCAATTCAATCTTTATTTATATAGCGCCTTACAGGTACAAAGTAACACCAAAGCGCTGTACAAAAATAAAAGAGATAAAACAGAAGTAAACATTTAGTACACAATTAAAAATGATATAAAACAGAATAAGAAAGGTTAATACATGCTAAAAACAATGAACAGACTAGAAAATAAAATCTAATGGGGGGGGAAGGCCAGGTCATATAAAACCGTCTTCAACCTAACCTTAAAAATCTCCACCTCACAGAAAGAGGCAGCTCATTCCAAAGCCTTGGGCCTGCCACAGAGAATGCCCTGTCACCTTGTGTCTTTAAAGAAGTTCTGGGGACAGAGAGTAGGAGACGATTCTCTGAACGAAGTGCCCGCATCGGGACATACGGTTGTAATAGAGACTGCAAATAGGGTGGAGCTAACCCATTCAATGATTTAAAAACCAATAAAAGGATCTTAAAACGAACTCTAAAATCAACAGGCAGCCAATGCAGTCCAGCCAAGATCGGAGTAACATGATCAAACATCCTTTTACCAAGTAGGAATTTGGCAGCCGCATTTTGCACAAGTTGTAGCCTCGCTATGGTGCTCTTACTTACCCCATATAGGATGGAGTTACAATAGTCAATGCGAGTTGTAATAAATGCATGAACTACTTTCTCCAGATCATGTCGGGTCAAAAATGGTTTCACTTTGGCCAAACGCCTTAAGTGATAAAAAGAGGAGGAAACAACTCCATTCACATGTGCATCAAAACTCATTGAGGTGTCAAACTTTACTCCAAGATTAACAACTGATTCCTTTATTAAAGAATTAAACGGTCCATAATTGTGTAAAGTTGCACCAATACGACCCCTTGGCCCAAATAGGATTGCCTCAGTTTTTTCCTCATTGAGGCACAAAAAATTCTCCAGCATTCACCTCTTGACCTCAGAGAAACAATCTACCAAAACATTGATAGAGGAATTGGTTCCTGGATCCAGGGGTAGGTAAAGCTGACAATTGTCAGCAAAAAAATGAAAACTTATGCCAAACCTACGAAAAATGTTTCTCAATGGAAGGATATAGATCAAAAATAGCAATGGTCCAAGCACAGAACCTTGTGGAACACCCCAGGGAAGATTGGAAGAGGCAGATGAAAAACCACCCATCCTAACCCTGATCATTCTGTTGGCTAGGTACGATCTAAACCACTGGAAAGCCAATCCAGAGATCCCAACGTATTGCCCAAGGCGGTCAAGCAGCACGTCATCATCCACCGTATCGAATGCAGCAGTAAGATCAAGCAAAATGAGCAGGACAAATTTACCACGATCAGTAGCAAGCAAAACATCATTCATGACTCTCACTAGTGCTGTCTCTGTACTATGTAGCGCTCTAAAACCAGATTGGAAGGTTTCCAGCATGTCATTTTCATTTAGAAAGTCCAATAGTTGTACATAGACACATTTTTCTAATATTTTGCTCAAAGAAGGGAGCTTAGAAATAGGTCTATAGTTAGCTAAAAGGGCTGCATCTAGTCCTGGTTTTTTCAAAAGAGGGTGGATAACTGCCTTTTTGAACTCATCAGGAACAACACCAGAAGATAAACTAAGATTAATTATCTGCATGATCATTGGAGCAATAGCCGGAAAAGCTTCTTTGAACAAGCGTGGAGGTACAATATCATCGGGAGAACCACTCGGCCTGATTCCAACCATTATCTTATTTAAGTCATCCAGAGTAATTTGTCTAAATGAGGTCATGCCCCTAACAACAGGGGCGGAAGGAGAGTCAGACCAAGAGGCAATAGGCAAAGCTGCCCGAAAGGCAGAGACCTTATTTACAAAAAACTCATTAAATTCATCACAGGCCGCAGCTGACGGCGAGATAGTCCAAGAATCATGTACATTTAGCACCGAGTTAAGTGATGCATACAGTACTCTGGGATTATTACAGTTCATAGAAACAACGTTGGAGAAGTAGGCAAACATTGCACTTTTAACAGTGTCCTGGTACGATTTCCAACTTTCCCTTAATGCAATCAAGGATACTTGCAGATGATCCTTCTTCCATTTTCTCTCACATCTTCTGCATTTCTTCCATGCCACCCGAGTCGCATCAGTAGCCCATAATTTAGTAGCACGATTTGCACGCCTCGGACATAAGGGTGCAACTGAGTCAAGGATTGTCCTACAATTTCATTAAAATAACCCATCCAACGAAGTCCAGTCCGGTAGATGAGAAACAACCTCATTAAATGACATGGAGAAATTACCTGAGGTTTCTGAGTTCATAGACCGTGCTAAAATAACAGGTACAGGGGACAACACCATACTACTACACAATTTTGTTTCAAACAATACTGGCTTATGGTCAGAAAAGACAGCATCATTAACATGTAGGTTCAGTACCGAACATCCAGATGACAGAACAAGGTCTAGTGTGTGACCACACTCTTGTGTGGCTCCACTAACCCACTGATCGAAACTAAAAGAGTTCACAAGGTTCATAAAATCTGCAACTAGTGGCTTACCAGGACAACAAACATGAACATTCTCTGCGGTCCTGAGGTCCTCTGGCAGACCGTTCCAGAGGTGAGGGCCATAAAACTGGAAGGACGCCTCGCCTTGAGTGTGTGTCCTGACTTTTGGTATGACAAGCAGACGGCTGCCAGAGGAGCGCAGGGACCGTGAAGGCTCATAGTTTATAAGTAATTCTGATAGATAAGAATGCCCAAGACCATTAAGACATTTAAAAACCATTAAAAGAACCTTAAAATCGATCCTGAAACGTACGGGGAGCAAATGCAGCTTGTTTAAGACAGGTGTAATGTGCTCCTGCCTCCTGGTCTTCGTCAGGACACGTGCTGCTGAATTTTGGAGAAGTTGTAAACCTGAGGTACTCTTTTTGGGAAGACCAGAAAGCAGGGCATTACAATAATCAATTCTACTAGTAATAAAAGCATGCAGCTGCAGCTCACCGCTCCCCACCATGGGGATGGGTCAAATACGGAGATGTAATTTCACCAGTGTGTGATGATGACTTGGGACTTTAACATCAGCGTCTCCGTATCGGCCCGAGAGAGAAAGGGGCGGACTCCGGCAATGTTTTTCAGGTGATAAAAACCTATTTTTGTAGTGTTCTTAATGTGGGGGATAAAAGTTAGCTCAGAGTCAAAAATCACGCCCAGGTTCTTCACTTGAGAAGATGGATTTAAAATTAGTGACTATAGCTTTGGTAAAACTTTCTCTCTCTGGGCCTCAGGACCGATGACTAAAACTTCAGTTTTGTCCCGGTTGAGCTGGAGAAAGTTTTCTGCCATCCAGGATTCGATGTCCGAAATGCAATTAAAAAGGGCATCCAATGGCCGTGTGTCATCGGGAGACACAGAGATGTACAACTGTTTATCATCTGCATAACTGTGAAACTTAACTCTGTGTCGCCCATTGACGCTGCCAAGTGGGAGCATATATAAATTAAAAAGAACTGGGCCTAAAATCGAACCCTGGGGCACACCACATGTAATTTCATGGGCCTTAGAACAGCAGGTATCTAAACTTACCATAAAAGTCCTGTCTGTGAGATGGGAAGTAAACCATTTATGGACAGCACCAGAGAGGCCGATGTGTTTTAACCGGGTTAAAAGAATGTTGTGGTCCACTGTATCAAAGGCAGCACTTAAATCCAGTAGAACCAGAACTGTCAGCCTCTGTTCATCATAATTAATTCTTAGGTCATTTAAAACTCTTAAAAGGGCTGTCTCTGTGCTGTGGTTTACTCTAAAACCAGACTGAAATTTCTCAAGGACATTATGTGCATTAATAAAATCATTAAGCTGGATTAAAACAAGCTTTTCTAAAAATTTTACTTAAAAATGGTAAGTTAGATATCGGTCTGTAGTTGTTAAAATCACTGAAATCTAAGTTTCTTTTCTTCAACAGGGGCCTCACCACCGCCCCTTTAAAGGCGGCAGGAAAGACCCCCGTCTGAAGAGAGCAGTTCATCATGGCTAAAATCTCATCTCTAAAATATTCATAAAATGGCTTGAAAAATGAAGTAGGAACTGGATCTAAAAGACATGTGGTGGGCCTCACTGAGGAGAAAACCTGCATGTCACTGCCTTATGAATTTCGGTTCCACCCTCACCAGCCCCGGCCATATATAAAACCAAACGCACCCGCAGGAGGAACGGAAAATGCTAGCTAGCTGTAGCTCCAGCTAGCGCCCTCCCTTGTAACTTATTTTCGGTTTTAAAAGAAGAAAAATGACTGAGAAACAGACCTGTTGTGTTCCAGGGTGTAGTAGTGAGAGTAGCAATTTTCACCGTATTCTACAAGAACCCAACAGTCAACTGGAATGGTTGAATTTAATTTTTAACCATGTCCCAGAGAACTTCAATCCAAATTTACGTGTTTGCAGCAGTCACTTTACACGGGGATCTTTCATCAACATTGGACAATATGAAAATGGCTTTGCACAGCGGCTGAACCTGAATAGGGGGGCTGTACCGACAATTAAGTCAACTCAACCATTATCTGTAAGTAAAATGCATTTTTATCTGTGCTATATCAATAGCAGTTAGCACATGCTATCACTGTAACAAGTAAATGCCCGCATTAGAACTTTTCACGAACAAATTCGTGTTTAATTTTTATAAATTAGAAGATTTATTGTCAGCAGGGACACAATCCTGGTCCTGGAGGCCCGTTTTATCAGTACTGCTTTAGCTTCCTAGCAGCTCATTAGCTCAGTTTCACACGGTTAAGGATCTTACTAAAATCATGTTTGTCTGATATTCTGACTATAAACTGGGTCCAGTGGACTACCTTTAGGTCAGCTCTGTTTTTATATTATTTGTAACCGCTTTTGCGTTCTGCAAGGCCGTGATCGATGATCGAGCTTGTAGCTATTTTAAGCATCAATCAGCTGTTAGTTGCCCGGCTGTCCAAAACAACCGATCAGAAAAAAACCCATTAACAATAAAGGTGTTGGATTCTAATTTATAGTGGACCTCCGGCACCAGGATTTGTTTCCACTGTGATGTAGTGTGCAAAACAAAATGAAATTGGTGTTGAAAAGTGGATGAACATTAGCTAACATTGTGGAAGTGAGGGTGACAGAGGTGGGTTAATCTGTTCAACATGAGCTAAAAAAAAACCTGATAAATTTAGATAGTCACACAAGCCTGCAGTTGGTGGTGGCCTGCCACAACATGATTGATTTGTATAAACTTAGTTACATTGTTTTGTGTTAAGCATCATGTCCTGCTTTTATTGTGATCCGATTTAATTTTCTATGTGTTTTACTGTGATTGCAGAGTGTCACAACAGAGCCAGACAGTGGATGTATCCTGCCAAACAGATGTCCAACTCTGTGAATTGGTGTGTATATTTTAAATAAGTCTGCTAAAAGCCACACTAATTTATTATTTTGGACTGATGCTGCATGGCTCTTTTGACACCTCTGGTCTTAAAGTATTCTATGTACTTAAATCAAGCCTATTTATGAATTAACAAGCCACTTAACTATTTTTATTTTTTCAGGCAACTGTGAAATACCAGAGCGTGGCTGTTGACACAAACGACCCTTCTTTCTCTCAGCCGTTTTCATCCACTCCAGTGAGGAGTTTCAGAGCAGCCAAAAGACATCGTCTGGAGTTTGAAGACTTTTCCAGCATCTCCACTAACCGAGACTCCTCATACAACCCTGCACAATCTGTTACAGCTGGAATAGAGACGGGGACAGGTCAGCTCTGTCCTGGACTGTCCACTGAAGTCCAGCGAGCAGGCTGGGGAGGAGAGGACGTTGTCTAAGCTGATGGATAACACCCTAACCCTACACCCACAGTAGAAGGAGCCCATTCTTACCAGCAGCTGTCAGACTCTAGAACAGTTTAGTTATTGGTTATTTAAGCATCACCTGTTTAACATATTATCTGTTGAATTGCTGTTATTCATTTGCAGTTTGGTTGTAGTTTACTTCACCAGGATCACTCACACACCTGTGTACGTATCTTTTTACACTTTTGTACATTTAACAAAAATTTCTGTACATACAGAACTTATGTTTAACTGCTACATACATAGAGCTACTTGGTGTCTTTTTCTATTTTCATTTTGCTGTAAGAGCTGTGTAACACTTGAATTTCTAAATCGTGGGATAATAAAGGTTTATTCCATTCTAGAATCTAGACTGTTATTTGCCAAAGCAAAAATAATTTTGCTTTGCATGTAGGATGTCTTGCCAGGCAGGCAAGTCCAACATCTGCAACATAAGATGTAAAATTCAGTGTTTGAGAAATGCCTACTCAGCCTCAAAGCTTTACAGGGCACACTAGTGAAGAACCTTCAAGTATGGATGATGATGTTTAGAAAGTAGATGATCAGAATCACTTATTGGCCAAAATTATAAAACAAGAAACTTGGTTAATATTTCACAGTCACAACCTTAAAAAGACAAAACGGTAAACAAAATAACCACATGACAATGGAACAAGATTCTTTTTATTAATATAGAAATGCAGCAGCAAAAGTAAAACAATATTTAGATAAATGAAATGTCTGTTTCACACCTGCTGAAGGAGGTCGTCAGCCAGCTGGGAGGTCAACAACGAGCTGGAGGATGGTGTTTTTGGTGACAGCATGTGACAAATAAACCTTTTGAATCTGCTCTTCACTCATATTGTCCATGAACCCTCAGCTGTACGTGGAAGCAGTGAAGGCAGCTCTGTAGACATCTTGCTGGTTGAAAGCCCGGATGGTCAGTCATGCTAAACCTGGTTCATTCTAGGAACCTGCAGACAGAAAGATGTAGTCATCTGTTACATTCCATTAACTAGAGACAGATCACAAGGAGCCTCACTGCACCAGACTTTTACTTTTAAATTAATTTGTGAAGGAGTAACAATCTTAGTGCTCCCTGTTTGACCTTTGACCTTACCTGTGTTTCTTCTCGACATCAAACGTTCTCCCCCTCCATAGGCATGAGTTCACATTTATAGCAAGAACACCTGAGGGATGAAGATATAAGGTCACACATTACTGCAGATAAATAATTCCTAATAATGCTTCATAATCTGCACAGAAGTCCGTATTGTGGCTGATTTAAAAACTGCAACTTGGTGTTAGAGATGAACTGGAGAGGTAGCTAGCAGTGTTACTGTTGCTGTAAAGATTAATTAGCGTTGGACAGAGAATAGTTCGGTTCACGGAGGTATTCCGGTGAAAAGAAATCAATATTTATTGATGCACAAAATAGTAACAGAAGTAGCGCTGTGAAATACGTGTGTAAAATCCTGGTAAAATACTGTTTCTATGACAAAATAATGTACAAACTTAATCTAACATCTACATGGATGCATGATGTTGCTAACTAACTAACGCTAATATAGTTAGCTTCTTAACTAAACTTACCACTCTGATATTCAAGTCTCTGGCGAACTGCTGGTTGCTCCTCAGCATCTAGACTTTCTTCTGAGTCGTAATCAAACATATAAGGTTGAGTACCAGATGAATCCATATCTGTAACAACAGGTTAGGAAGATACGAGCTGCTACCAGCTGCTAGCGCTGCTAGTGCTACAGGCTGTAACAACAGAGAAGTAGCTTCGTTGAGAAAAAAAAGCGAGTTTCTGGGTGTGCGGCCTTGAACCAATCAGGAAGATGCTCATTACCATATTCATGTCCTGGCCAGAAGGAGGGGGAATCAGAGCATTTCAAAGCAGGTCAGATTCTGGGAGATTAGAAAAGCCTGAATCACGGCTCCTGGGACAGATGAAAGCCAAAAGAAAATTTCTTATACTTTTTAGAGGCTCAAAGCTCTGTTTTAGATTGTTGATAAACTGTATTCTAGTTCCCCTTTAACATCCCTCACTTTTGTCCTTGCTCTCTCTCTTTCTCTCTCTCCCTCTCTCTCTCGCTCTCTCTCTCTCGCTCTCTCCCTCTCTCCCTCCCTCTCTCCCTCGCTCTCTCCCTCTCTCTCGCTCTCTCTCTCTCCCTCTCTCTCTCGCTCTCTCCCTCTCTCGCTCTCTCCCTCTCTCCCTCGCTATCTCCCTCTCTCTCTCTCGCTATCCCTCTCTCTCTCTCTCTCCCTCTCTCTCTCTCTCTCTCTCTCTCTCTCTCGCTTACACTCTCTCTTTCGCTCTCTCCCTCTCTCTCTCGCTCTCTCTCCCTCGCTCTCTCTCTTTCGCTCGCTTTCTCTCCCCTCTCTCTCTCTCGCTTACGCGCTCTTTTTCTCTTTCGCTCTCTCTCTCTTTCTCTCTCTCTCAAACACACACACACACACACACACAGATTCAGGCAGGATGTGACATCACAGGCCCTGGGGCTGCTCCTGTCTTTGAAGTTTAATGCGTTCATAACTCATCTTAATTAACATTAGGGCTGGGCGATATGGACCAAAACTTATATCTTGATATATTTTAGATGAATTCCGATATACGATATATATCTCGATATTTTTCCTCCTGTAAAATATTTACAAGTTAACGCCCTTCAAGCTGTCTTGAGAAATTTTATACATAAATTAATCAGCAGATTAAATGCATAAAAATGTATTGATTCTTGTCCAAAATTAACCTTAGTCCTATTCTCTATCAGTCTGAGCTTTAGAAACACTGGTACAGCTGTCTGTTAACACACACGTCGGTTATATCTTAATGTGTTTTACATGGTTCATTTTTATACTGGATTTGTTACTGTTTTAATGTAAACTGGACCTTAAGTCTGTAATAATATCTTTCTATCTCAGTTAAAGCTAGAGATAGGTGTCTCAAATGTCCCACAGACACTTTTATTATATATTTATAGTTAATAGAATATAATAGAATAGACTTTATTAATCCCACAGTGGGGAAATTCACTTGTTACAGCAGCCTATAAACTTAGAGAAAGAAGAAAGGTAATAAAGTACAGTTAAACACTAAGCTATTATTGTAACTGTAAATGTAATGTAACATCATTGAAATTGTAGAGGTGGCTCATATATCCTATCATTCACAATATTACCAGTAACTTTTTCTTGTCCAGCGAAAATAATCTATCATGTTAAGCTAAATTCATGATGTAATTGCATCAACTACTCAGAGGATTACAGTCACGTGGCTCATGCAGCACGGAGTTATTAAAAGTTATTAAGGCAAACATGGCAGGAATATCACATTATTGACTCATATCAGCGATCATATTGTAATGACTCTGGCTCTGGTTGCTCTTTTATGGGTATTTATTTAGGGCTACTGTCGGCGTAACCCACGCCTTACAAACTTTTAACTTCTTTTGTGCGTTCATTCTGTGCGTTTCTTCATATATCACTTGGTTCTTTAACAGAGAAAAGATAGTTTTACCTTTCTTGCTGACGTTTCGACCACCAGGTCATCCCCACAGCCGCTGTCGGTGGCTTCCTTCTGTTTATCCGAAGTGAAGCCGCCGACAGCGACTTAGCTCTGAGGATGACCACAGCTGGTGGTCGAAACGTCAGCAAGAAAGGTAAAACTCTCTTTTCTCTGTGTTAAAAAAAGAACCAAGTGATATATAAACTCTTAACTTTTTCAACATAATCGCTGGTAACGAAGCAGCTTCCTAGCGTAACAAAAGGGCGAAAACCGGAACTACTTCTCCTGCCCACTGAATTCCCTTTCAAAATAAAATGTTAACCCGCAACATGAGTCTTCAAACCATTACAAATGCCTGAGGTAATTTGGCCACTGCGGCTCGCCGTACCTGTTTACAATGGAGGGGTTTGGCCCATCTGCACATACGCAGGATAAACAGAGCTGTGTCGGGACGGGAGCTACGGTGCAACAGCTCGCTGAAACATGAACAAACGTCCTCAAATAATTAAAAACTACTAAACCAAATGTAAAGCTTAGAGCAGAACGTTGACCCTGAGGTTTCCTGATTAAGTAGACGCTTGAGAATACATGTAATGACCGCTTAGAGACGGCGCATAGCGGCTAGCTTGCTCCGCAGCTTGACTAGTTATATCGATATTAAGATATAACGTCATTTTATATCTTCTTTTAAATTTTTATCGATATTTTAAAAATATCGATATATCGCCCAGCCCTAATTAACATTAATGAGGATTAAAATAATCTCATCCCATATTTTGTTCTGTCACCCTCCCTCTCTCTCAGCCTCAGTTAGTGATGGGGCTAGTTAGTGATAAAGCTGGTTAATAATGGGGTTAGTAGGCGGTGGTTTTACAGTTTTTCTCAATTGCTAAAACACTAAACCCTGTTGTCTGAACCAAATGCTCAGTTGCTTGAACCCACTGGTTGAATCAATCACTCTTTTGGCAAAACCATGAGCACGTTTCACCTGTTTAGACACCACTTGCCAACACATTTTCATTGTGATGCACCTGTGCTGAATAATGGTGAGCACAGGTGACAAACGTCAATCACAAGTAAAGCACAGGTGTCACCACTTGAACACAACAACTAAAAATTGATCACACCTGTGGCTAATGATGTGAAGGATCATACACAGTGCTTCATCCTTATAGGTGTATTCATGGGGTCTTTCCACTGCATCCAGTTGAAAACCCCTCTGTAGAAATAGATCTAGTTTTGTAAGTGATACAGAAAAAGTGATTTAGGCCACTACAGTATATCACTACGTAATCAACATTGAATGTGTCTGGATAATATGCCAACCTGTACGTACTGGAATCTTTGCACTTACAGTAGTATTTGTATATTTTTGTACTTTACTTTTAGTATGTGGGCTTACTGTACACAAGTGTCAAATGCACAAGATTTCTGTTTTGTCTTTTTGTACAAGTGCTAAATGCACAGTTATTTTTGTTTTGCAATCTTGCATTTCACCTACAGTGAACAATAAACATTTATTTCTGCAGCTTCATGTCCTGAGCATTGTGTTTTCTATTGTTCTACGTAGTGTTGAGTGACTGTTCAGTAGTGATTTTCATTTTGATTGACTCGGGGCACGATTTGACAACATAGTTCATTTTTGAGCACTGATTGAACTGTTTTGAGGTGAAAGTTTGGTTTTGCAAGAAGAGTCTGAAGTTTTGGGCATTTAGCTTAAAAATTGGGTTTTGTGTTCACAAGTTAGAGAAAGGGAGAGCAACTTTCAAGAAATGTGTCTTAGCAATCGAGACAACTGTAAAAGACCCTTAATGAGAGTGGCCTTTTAGCCTGTTTTGAGTTTCTGTAAAAAGACAAAAAAGATTTAACTGCTGACAACTGGTCAAGGTTTGGGTTAACGCATGATGTTTTTTTTTCAAGTTAACACTGAAGGATGGCGATGCCTCATGAAATGAGATGCTAAATTCCTACTAGTGCAATCATTGTTATGAATATCCATAAATATAACTGACTAGTAAGAATATTAATTGGACAGGATACATTATTTCATTACTAGGTAAAATAGGAATTACAAAGAGGTTTTGTCGATTAAATGTTAAAATGGCTTGCCGTATTGTGTGTTACACACATACAAAGGAAATGTAGAACAACACAATTAAATGAACCACACTAACATAAGCCCTTTTTTTCACTAGCTGGCTAGAAGAGTTAGTCTAGAAGAGTTAGTTCTTTCTTTAGTCCTAGAAGAGTTAGTCCTTCAGTGAATGTCTGTTCATTGCCCCTGAGAGCATGGCTCCTCTGATTAGTCAACAACTTGGTCATTTAGCTTCTGCAGTCAAGTCAAACGTGAGAAATTTGGGTGTTGTCTTTGACCAATCAATGTCTCTTGAAGGTCACTCAAAAACACTGGTCAGAAACTGTTTTTATCACTTGAGATATATCTCCAAACTGCGAAGGTTGGTGTCAAACCATGAACTTGAAATGGTTATCCACGCCTTTATCTCCTCTCGTCTAGATTACTGTAACACACTTTTCACATGTTTTAACAAAAAAGCCCTTGACCGCCTTCAGTTGGTCCAGAACTCTGCAGCGAGGCTCCTAACTGGAGCAAACAGAAGAACTCACATCACTCCTATTCTGATGTCTCTGCACTGGTTACCCATTAACTTTAGAATCCTGACTAGAACTTTCAGGGCTCTACGTGGCCAAGCTCCTCCTTATGTTACTGAACTGTTAAAGCCTTATGCTCCAACCCGAGCCCTCAGGTCCACCAACCAGAACCTTCTAGAAGTTCCAAAGACCAGATAGAAAAGTCGAGGTGATCGCTCTTTCAAGGCTGTTGCACCCCGACTTTGGAATGAACTTCCTTTATCCTTACATGTTATTGACAGTCTGGACACCTTTAGAAAGCAGCTGAAGACCCTTTTGTTTAAAACTGCTCTTACTTAAATCTTTTATGTTTTATTCGTTTTTTTCTAACTTGTATTTATAATCATCTTTCATTTATTTTATAATTTTATGACTTTCTGTTTTCAGATTTTTAATGATTTTCTGATATCCTGTTGTTTTGTTTTAAGATAATTTTATGATGACTTTATTTTTTGTTTTGTTGATCTTTGTGAAGCACTTTGTGATTCTTTTTCTGTGATAAGTGCTATACAAATAAAATTTACTTACTTACTTTTTATAAAACAGTTCCGCCAATTTGCCGCAACGCTGATGCGGCATCTGGGAGCCTAAGGTCGTTTATAAGAGCTCAGACCGTGGCGGTAATGTTGCGCACTCATGTCCGTTTTATAAAAGATTACGCGATGGCGGCATTAAGGAGGTATGGGGGCGGTCTCTGCGCTATCGTGGACTTCCGTTTATCTTGGACATAACTTGCTTTTTATTACAATCGAAGCCGCGCTCGTTATGTTTTTTTCCCCAGTCAGCTACAGGTATGTGTCATCTGAGCTGTCAGATGATCTGAGCTGCAGATCTAACGGAGAGAAGCTCCCGGAGCTCCGCATTGCTCCAGTTTATCATCTCAGCTGATTCTGTTTACAAAAGTGAAACTTATGCCCGTGTTTACCTTCATTTTCAATATAGTTCCCGGCCGGAGCTCGGCATTAATTCATCAAGTGGTCATGACACCACCCTCTGTTGCGCCTAGGCTTAATGTGCGTTTATAAGACCAGTGAAGCCGCAATATTACAATCATTTGTCTTTGACATTTTGGCCTTTAAAAAGGCCTTCTCCTACTCCTATACCATCAAAGAGTTTTTTGACCACCTCAGTGACCTTGGCTCCAGAGATTGAGATAAGAATCCAACTCAAAGTCCCAAAACTCTGCTTCCACACTGGAAGACGTGCCGGTGGGATTGAGGAGGTCTTCAAAGTACTCGGCCCACTGATTCACAACATCCCGAGTCGAGGTCAGCAGCACACCTTAAACTGTGTTGATAGTGCACTGCTTTCCCCTCCTGAGACGCTGAATGGTGAACCAGAATCTCCTCGAAGCCGTACAGAAGTCTTGTTCCATGGTCTCACTGAACTCCATCCACGCCCGGGTTTTTGCCTCCGCGACCACCCAAGCTGCATTCCGCTTGGACTGCCGGTACCCATCAGCTGCCTCTGGAGTCCCACAGGCCAAAAATACCTGATAGGACTCTTTCTTCAGCTTGACAGCATCCCTAACCGACGGCCTATTGCACAGTGTCCAAGAAATACGGCCACAGATCAGATGAGACGATGACAAAAGTCAATCATCGAGCTGCAGTCTAAAGACTGAGTTATACTTCTCCGTGAGCTCCGCAGGCTAGAGACGCATACGCGTTGACGGAGACGTTTTATGTTCACTCCTTCGTCGGCTGGACAGCAGAGGGCGTAGCACATTACTGGGGTATGCTGCCGCCATACAGCCACGTATCCGGTCTACGATAGTGTATTTACTACTGTGTTTTCATTGTTTTAATGCATTTTAGAGACTTTTTAACACAGACAAATTTGTCCCACATTATCCTCCACCTCTCCATGTGGTTGGTACCTCTAAACCCACGTTTCTCATCATTTCCGTCCACGAATAAAATGCTCACTGTGTATCTTTGTACTCCTTCAGTCACGGGTGAATAAACTTTCATATTTTCGAACTTTTTCCGTGAGGCGTTCTTTAATCTGCTCCGTGTCTGCCGCTAAATATCTTCAGCTCTCTTTATTAATTGAGTCAGTAGTGGCGGTGCTGTTGACGTATTTCAAGGAAGCGGCGTCCTGACCAATCACAGGCTTGCGCTCTCCGTGGCTCTCGACGGACAGTTATTTTTGGGGGCATGTCTCCGTCACCCTCTGCGAGCCCGTCCGAGAGCCCTTGCGTCGACGCAACATGGCGCTCCATGACAAGCACTTTGCGATGGTGTCAGAGAAGTAAAGTGCCCACCCTGTAACCTAAGGGTTACAGATTTGCACCCCACTCCACATATTGCAGTCATTGTGTCCTTAGGCAAAATGCTTCACCTAGTTCCCCCTGGGGCTGCTGTGGCTACATAATAGTTCATCACCATCAGTGTGTGAATGGGTGAATGACTGTTGTAAGAAGCCTTGGGGAGTTCTAGGACTTTATAAGGTGCTGTATTAATACACATCATTTACCGTTTTATGTGTGGTGTTAAGTGTGTTTCTGCTCACTGTGTTTGATGTAGTGAACAGAGTATCTGCCAGGCCCGAGCTGCTGTGATGGTCTATGATGACACCAACAAGAAGTGGGTTCCAGCTGGTGGCTCCACAGGCTTCAGCCGGGTCCACATTTACCACCATACAGGCAACAACGCCTTCCGCGTGGTGGGGCGCAAGATCCAGGACCACCAGGTGAGTTAACTCCCAGATGTTCTTGTTGAGAAAAAATCCCTGATCATGTATACAATGTTCCTTGTATTTACTCTGTGGTTGGGTGCAGGTGGTGATAAACTGTGCCATTCCCAAAGGGCTGAAGTACAATCAGGCCACTCAGACCTTCCACCAGTGGCGTGATGCTCGACAGGTCTACGGCCTGAACTTTGGCAGCAAAGAGGATGCCAACGTATTTGCCAGTGCCATGATGCATGCGCTGGAGGTGCTCAACTCCCAGGACACAGGTGAGATGGTCCCAGATGGTGGAACACAGCCTGGGGGGTGGGTGAGATAGAACAGTGGTTGAATCCAGATGGAGAGCCTTCTAACCAGCCTTTATAAACAGCTCCGGTGGCCTAGTGGTAGAGTGTCCGTCCCGGGACTGGGAGATCAGGGTTCGATTCCCGGTCGGGTCATACCGTATGACTTTGAAAAAATGGGACCCAATGTCTCCTCGCTTGACACTCAGCACCAAGGGGTTGGATTGGGGGGTTAAACCACCAAATAGTTCCCGAGCGCGGCCACAGCTGCAGCTCACCGCCCCCCACCATGGGGATGGGTCAAATGCAGAGATGTAATTTCACTGTTGTGTGATGAATACTTGGGACTTTAACTTTGACTTTAAGGACCCTCCCTTCTTTCACTTGTAGTTCAGCTCATTTTCTGCCTGGTTCTGTTTCAATCTACACCTGCTCTCAGAGATGGTTTCACCTTTCACCCTAATGCTTTGCTTCTGTAGTTCTGTCCTGACAGCTGTGCTCTATGTTGCCTATTGCACTCACAATTGTCTGTTAACATGACAGTCAGTCTGTAACATGATACTAGTGCTAGAACCTGACCCTGTTTCCCAGGTTTAGAGCCAGGTGCTGGATGTGGTCTAATGAGCAGGTTTGGTTGATCTAATGTGATCTTGGCCTTAAATTGACTGAGTGTGATGATGAACCAAGTTGGAGCAGAAAGCTGATCCATCTGCAAAGTTTTGTGGGTTTTTCAGCATCACACAAACACAAAGCTGTGATTGGCAGCGTTGAACTGTTGGCGGCTCATTTATCAGCATTCAATGTTAACACTCAGCAGGTTCCAGGTCAGGTCAGGAGTAGGTGAGGAGGTGAGTGTCCTCAGGCAGCAAGTGCTGTTTCTGGAACAGAAGGAAGCCCAGACCATCAGAAACACCAGAATCATGGATACATCAAGACACCTGCTAGACTTTCTCATGAGATAAAGTGAAAGTTAAAGTCCCACTAGTTGTCACACACACTGGTGTGTGTGAAATTTGTTCTCCGCGTTTGACCCATCCCCTGGGGGTGTGGTGAGCTGCAGACACAGCCACGCTCGGGAACCATTTGGTGGTTTAACCCCCCAATCCAACCCCTTAATGCTGAGTGTCAAGCAGGGAGGCATTGGGTCCCATTTTTTCAAAGTCTTTGGTATGACCCGACCAGGATTTGAACCCCGATCTCCCAGTCTCAGGGCGGACACTCAAACCACTAGGCCAGGGTTTCTCAACCCTGGTCCTCAGGGCCCCCTGCCCTGCATGTTTTCCATGTCTCTGCTTCAGCACATGGCTGCAGAAGCCTGTTAATCACTCACTCATTTGTGTCAGGTGTGTGGCAGCAGGTAAAACACTGGTGTTTGAAAGGGCAACATGGAAAACATGCAGGGCAGGGGGCCCTGAGGACCAGGGTTGAGAAACCCTGCACTAGGCCACTGAACTGGTCAGATAGGCCAGTAAAATATTCTCATTAGAGCTGCCAGATTATGGCAAAAATGATAATAGAACCAAGATAAGAACCAAGATAATCACACACACAACTCCTGATTCCTCGTGTAAAAGAGCCAATACACTTGCTATTGGCTGAAGTTTAACTTACCGTAAATCCTCTAATACAGGCCCGGGCCGTTATTTACTCAAGCGCATCCTGGTTCAGGCCTTCATTGGAAGAAGGCCAGAATTAGAGGCAGGCCTCTATTTCAATTTGAGCAAACTAAACTACCGTAAATCCTCTAATACAGGCCTGGGCCTTTATTTACTCAAGCGCATCCTGGTTCAGGCCTTTATTGGAAGGAGGCCAGAATTAGAGGCAGGCCTATATTTCAATTTGAGCAAAATAAACTACCAGTAGAATGAATAAAAACAAGATTTTGTCTATTTGAGCGGTGACTGAAGTCTCACGTGCAAATCAAAAGTGATGATTGGTGGGTTTCACTCACGTGACCCTGCCCTGGCGCTGAACTCAAACAGTAGACAGGAAGTGTTTTGCTCTACTACAAAACACAGCGTGACGGATGAAAGTGAGTGTTCTAAACGAGCTGGCACAGACACGATATCTTCCTTTAGGTTAGGGCTCATTTAATTTTAAAAGTTGGACTTTTAATACATGCTGGAGGATTTACCCAACGCTGAAGCGATCGACACAACAAACTATCTCGTGTGGCAAATCTCATATTACACTGCAAACCAAAAGCCTTTTATGAGTCTGAAAGCCTACAACTATTTTATTTCAGGTTGGTTAACAATTTAGAGATCCGGAGAAGCTTTAAATGACCGTTGTCTTGTTTATGCTCATGCTCGTGAGATATTTGGTTACGTAATTAACTCATAATGATAGCTAATGTATGTGCTAGGATCTACTTATAACTAACGTTTTAAGCCTTTTTAAATCCACATTTCTGGTACATTTGTTTGATTTTATTAAGGTATTAATGCCACGCTACAACACTGAGCTAACTGCTAAAAACATTAGCACTCTAAAAGCTATTTGCGGTGAGGACACATGAAAACAGTATCAAACTGTTTACCTGCTGTTTATGTAGCTGCGTTTTGTCATGGAAAAATTTTAATAACGCAAGGAGAAAGCAGTCCATAATTCAATCAAAAGGTTTTAATTCCAATATTGCAATATGAGAATGAGGAGACAACCAACAGAGACCCTTCCCAAAGCAGTCTCAGCAGTGTGTCCTGCTGAGCAGAGATTCTTCACTCTATTTATCCCCCTTGACCCGCCCAAGGGAGAGCACAAACAAAGGACAGTGTTATCTGGGAGAGGAACATTCCTTTGGCATGTAAAACATGAAGAACAAGAGTAACAGGGTAAAAGATGAGACAAAGTAAAATTATTCCACCATGCTGTGGCCAAGCCATTGTGAGACAGAACATTAATGACTATAACCCCCAACTTCTCTGATCCCAGAAATATCGTCCCTCTGTAGAATTGTATTAAATAAAAGTAAATAGAAGAATGACATTTTTTCCATTACAGTTCACCCTTTTGATTATTTACTAATCATCCATCCATCCATCCATCCATCCATTTTCTCCCGCTTATCCGGAGTCGGGTCGCGGGGGCAGCAGCTTAAGGAGGGAAGCCCAGACCTCCCTCTCCCCAGCCACTTGGGCCAGCTCCTCCGGGGGAATCCCAAGGCGTTCCCAGGCCAGCCGAGAGACATAATCTCTCCAGCGTGTCCTGGGTCTTCCTTTGGGTCTCCTCCCGGTTGGACGTGCCCGGAAAACCTCACCAGGGAGGCGTCCAGGAGGCATCCTAATCAGATGCCCGAGCCACCTCAACTGGCTCCTCTCGATGTGGAGGAGCAGCGGGTCTACTCCGAGCCCCTCCCGGATGACCGAGCTCCTCACCCTATCTCTAAGGGAGAGCCCAGCCACCCTGCGAAGAAAACTCATTTCGGCCGCTTGTATCCGCGATCTCGTTCTTTCGGTCACTACCCAAAGCTCGTGACCATAGGTGAGGGTAGGAACGTAGATCGACCGGTAAATTGAGAGCTTCGCCTTTCGACTCAGCTCTCTCTTCACCACGACAGACCGGTACAACGCCCCCATCACTGCAGA
>SSNS01000745.1:52349-85466 GCA_006937985.1 Aphyosemion australe | reverse complement strand
CCTCTGCCTTCTCACATCTGCCTTGGGGGGTGCCGCAGGGTTCGATATTGGGGCCCCTGTTGTTTTCAGTTTACATTCTTCCGCTGGGTGACATTCTGCGGAAGTATGGCCTTGGCTTCCACCTTTACGCTTACGACTGCCAGTTATACCTACCTTTGGATGGTACTGGATACCATACAATCAAACAATTTGTAGATTGCTTGTGTGAAGTCAAGGGATGGATGGCTGAGAAATTCTTGTGTCTAAATGAAAATAAAACTGAGGCGGTGTTGTTTGGACCAAATAGTCAGTTTGACTTTTCCAACGTGGATTGTGCTGAATTGACTTTTTACCTGAGTGTTTCGGCAGTCAATCTTGGAGTGAGGATTGACAATGCATTTTGTTTTGATGCTCACGTCAGTGCTGTGGTATCTTCCTCTTTTTATCATTTGAGGCGTCTTGCAAAAGTTAAGGCATTTCTTACTAGACATGATCTGGAAATTGTTCATGCCTTCATTACCTCACGCCTTGACTACTGTAACTCTGTCTTATTTGGTGTAAGTCAGGGTACTGTAGCTCGCTTGCAGCTTGTTCAAAATGCTGCAGCGAGATTTTTGGAAGGCAAGAGAAAGTATGAACACAACTCCAATTCTTGCGGCTTTGCACTGGCTGCCAGTCGTATTTAAAATTCGTTTTAAACTTCTTTTAATGGTGTTCAAGACAATGAATGGGTTGGCCCCAGTCTATTTGTCAGAAGTGTAGCAGCCACACATTCCTAGTAGGACACTTCACTCTGAGACCAATTGCAGCTCTCTGTTTCCAGAGCGCGGCTAAAGACAAGAGGGGATAGGGTGTTCTTGGTAGCGGGACCAAAACTATGGAACGCCCTTCCCTTAGCTATTAGGCTCTCCTCATCAATAGAGGTTTTTAAAAAGAGGCTGAAGACCTACTTTTATGACCTGGCTTTTAACCCTCTTATTACCAACCGGTCGCCGCTGACAGGATTTGGCAATGCGCATTTGTTATTACCGTAATTCCTGAACCATACAAGATATCTGTAAAATTCCAAAAGTTCTGAGAAGCTTAAATTAGAGCTTTGCGTGCATATATGGTACATAACAGTAATTCCCTGTCTAGAGCTCAACCAATCACAACAAAGATTCAGAGACGTGCTGAATTTGTCACCCAAAATGTTTTGTTTCATAACTTCTGAATGGCTGATCGGATTCAAAAAATTCCAACGGTTTCTGAAAGTACACAAAAAGAGCTTTCTAACGGTGCATTGCGATCAGTGTTACTGAAAATATCGCTAAGAGCGGAAATCTTACTGTCCAGCATTATGGGCTCGACACACAGGAGGCGACAAATGACCGCGATCAGCGAAACTCATCGCTATCGCTTTTATAACCTGACACACGGGAGGCGACAAGCGGCAGTGGCCAGCTGCAAAAGCCCACGACGCCTCTGTTCCAGGCAAGTCCTCCGTTGTTTTGATTGGCCGTCAAATTGGAGGGAATTTTAGGTTATCAAAGCAGTTCAGAGTTAAAAAAGCGGTAGATATGAAGTCTCACAATGTTTTGCTAGAATTAAGGGAAGTCTTATAAAGCTCTGGGAAATCTGACATGGCAAGTATTAACTTTTCCTTCATGTTTGCTCGGAGATGTACTGAGAAGCATCCTGTCCGCTCATTGGTCAGTCAATAAAATCTCCGCTGATTGGTCCTTATCCGAGCGACAGCGATGAAAAGTTGAAATGTTTTCAACTTTCTGGGATTGCGTCGCTGGCTCGCGTGTGCACGACACATGCACGAGCGCAAAATTTCACATGCACGTTTTTCGCGTTTCGCTTAGCAGGAGGGAGACCTGTGATTATCGCTTTGTCGCACTTGTCTCATTGAAAATGAATGGAGGAGAGGCGATGTCGCCTCCCATGTGTCGAGCCCATTACACTGATTGATACGGAGCGCAGCGCGTCAGTGAGAGTGGAGCGGATAGCAGAACAGTGAAGCTAATTAGCATAAAAATCCGGCATAAAATTATGGATATGCCTCAAAGAAAATCAACACGATCTACTAGGTGTCCCAGAAGGCTTATATCTGAAGACAGTGACCATGAAAAAGGACAGATTTCCAGCGAACCAGGGTATGTGAAATGTTTGTACAGTCTCTCTTTTTATTTGAACAACCCTCAACTATTTGCTAAATATAAGATTCAGCTTCATTCCAGCATTTATCTTTTTACAATAAATTATTATTTTGCTGAAAATAAAAGTTTTTGTTATTGCAATAATTTTTTTATTATCCATCATAAAATGTTCAGCTTTCCCGTTTTTATTACCTTTTTATTTGTTTTTTTATTTTCATAATGTTGGTATATATATATATCTGCATTTGTGAAGGTTTTTTTATATCTCATATTATCCTACCTATTTTTTCTTTTACTTTAGGTCATTCTCTGAACCACAGATTCTGAACCAGAGACAGGGCTGCAGTCGTGTGCGCAGAAACCGAGGTGAAGGAGATGCTGTTCACAGCAGGTCACCAAGGCGCTCTGCAGCATCAGCATGGAAAACTGAGCTGGACCCATATGTCATCCCTCCCCCACTGAAATTCAAGCCCAAAAGAGCTCCTGGAGTTCAGCCACTGCTAAATTCCCATCTTTCATCTCCAGGTGGGGTTTTTTTCCCTTTTTTTTGATCAAGAAGTTTTGAATCTTCTATGCAGCAATACAAACAAATATGCTGCCAGGAATCTTTGCAGAGGAAGAAAATTTGCCTGGAGAGTATGGGGTCAAAATGGGCTCAGCTCCATGTAAACTCGAAAAAAGAAATTGTAAATTCAAACCAAAAAACTACACTTTGTCTCCATGTGTTTTTCAGGGTGACACCAACTACCTTCCCCCTCAGACGAGTAGTGTTATAGTGTATGATAACCATTCACCATACCAAAAAGGCAATACCACCTTCTCATTATCTGTGACAAAAAGCAGTGTGGTCTGGTGGTGACCTGCCTCTTGAACTCTTAGTAGAAATCTTCCCATAACTTGCTTCTCCAACATTTCCTGAAAACAACAAAAATGCAGAATGTAAAGCAGGTCTCATCCAATATTATTGCTAATTTATTAAACCCAAGTTTACACGCTCCTACAGAACTGAGTCAGTGGTTGAATTAGTGGTCTTTAAGCTCTGCAGACCTTCTGGTATTTAAAATCAGGTGTGCAGGAGTTAGAAAGTAAAACATGCTGGATAGCAGATCTCGTGGACCAGGATTGGAGACATTTTATCAGTAATTAGATGTAACTTAGCATTAATCTTGTGTGTAAAATGATGCATATGCTTCATGCTTGGTGGTTAGGCTACCTTCCATGTTACTGAGATCTGTGAGAATCCGCACACATTCACTTTCAAGTTAAAATTAGCTAAATAGAAATGGATGTGATCTGACAAAGATGCTGTGTAATTCAGAATTTAGCTAAGGCTAACCTTGCTAGCCGCTAACAAGAAGCACACGCTGCTCAATCACATTGAATAACTCAGACAAAACCAAAACTTTTAACTGCATAAACGGTAAATGAACAGAAAAAATTAACTTACTGCAGATGAACGGTGGTCTGCCCAACGCAGATAGGCTCACCATTGCGCAATGTCGATGTGCTAACCATGGTGCTACTGCTAACAACAGAAACACGACCTGGGCGGAAATGACGTCAAAACCTAAGCGCTTTCAAAAGAAAAGAAAGTATTGGAAACGTAAACTCAGGCCTGAAACCTTTGTTTCATTTAGTTTTCCTCAATGAAATTTGTTTTTTGGTTGCAGTTTTAGGTTCAAAGTTATATTTATTTTTTTTATTTACTGTTTTTATTTACAATTTATTTTTTCAAGTTTCAAGTTTTTTGGTTTGAGTTTTCAATTTTTATTTGAATTTACAATTTCTTTTTTCGAGTTTACATGGAGCTGAGCCCATTTTGACCCCATAGGAGAGAGCTTACAACAGAGGAGCTGAAGAAATTTTTGGGGTTGTTGCTGTACATGGCATTGCTGGAGCTACCAAAGGTTTCAGATTTTTGGAGAACAAATAACATTTTTCATGTCCCCTTCCCCTCCACTGTCATGTCCAGAAACAGGTTCATGGCAATTTCTTCCAATCTGCATCTGAGTGATCCAACACAGGATGCACTCAATGACCAGAAGAAGGGCACAGGAGAGTATGACCGTCTCCACCGGGTACAACCTCTCCTTGACATCATGAGAAACGGCTGCATGTCGTTTTACAGGGTGTCCGCGGGGTTTTAAAAAGTATTAAAAAGTGATAAATAAAAATAGTCAAATTTAAGGCCATTAAAAGTGTTAAATTTGGTCTAAGAGGTATTATTTTTTCCAAATTAGGTATTATTTTTTCAGACTATCAGGTGTCCTAATCTGATTTAAATTCTATATGCTTAAGTTCGCGTTAGTTCGTTTAAATATGGGCTTTAGGGGTGCAACTGCACGCACGAGGGTCCGCGGATCGGTCACCTGTTCAAACGAGAAAAGCACAGTGGTGGTCATGGCTAGTGGAGGAGGAGAGGAGCTTAAAAAACCACCACCGGCATCGTTTAAGTCGCATATGGGAGCATTTTGGCTTCCCTGTAAAATACAAAGATGATACAAACGGCAAAAATGAACACACGCGTGCCTCCAGCCTGACGGCGCAGCGCCGCACACACAAACGTCCAATCGCTATGAAAGCAGGAAGGGAGGTGGTGCGCGCAAAATGCCTGGGACAATTATTACATTAACGTGATGGGACCTGAAGTATTGATGGGGACAAATCTGTAAACGAGGAGTAAAGAAAAACAAACAGCGCTTCAGAAAGTTGAGGAAATGAGTGAAAGCAGGACACGCAGAGAGTGAGCTTGGCTATGGCAAGCCGTTTTCACATTTAATCAGCAATCGGACCTCTCTGTAATTCCTATTTAGCAATACTTTCATTGATCCTAGTACTAACTGTGTTCTTATTAGTCAAAATTGCAAATGAAGACATCAACAGCTATGCTGTTACTAGTAGAAATTATAATAAAGGATATCCATAATAACAACGGCACTAGTAGGAATTAAGTTTGAGATATCTCAGAATCCCTAAAAGCCTTTTTAACATATATTAGGCAGACTGGATATGTATTCCAGATATCTATAATTCTATTGTTCCTAGTAGAAATTAACATTCCAGATATCCATGAGAACATTCTTACTGAATATCTGACATGTTCATTCTACATAGTCAGAATCATTCAGTTAAAAACTCTTTGACGTTATAGATTTTATAGGACGTAACTGCATTAAATGAGTTAAGTGTTGTTTGTAATTAATGAGCATTAAGCAGAAAATGTTGCACTAAGTGTTCTACAAAATTAATAAGAGAGCAAAGTTATTTGTCTTTTTTTTCTTTTCTTTGTGCTGATCCAAAAAATGATCTGACCCGTGACTCAACTCTGTGATACGATCTGAACCGTGAGTTTTTTGATCCGTCGCACCACTAGGGCACATAATCAACGATCTTGTCTCCGTCTGAAAATGTTGACGTCATATTCAGTGGTCGTTTGGCATCATCTCAGAACACGGCGCGCTCAACTGTCTGTGTAAATAATAGAAAGGTCACTGATTAACACTTGCAATTCAGTGTCGTGATGGTTTTAAAAAAATTCTGAAGGTTGTAAAAAAGGTATTAAAAAGTAGTAAATTTAACTTAAGGATTACTGTATATACCCTGTTTTACCACCCAAAGCAGCAAATAACCGTGGATGAAAGGATGGTTGCCACAAAAGCCAGAATTGCTCTGAAGCAATATATGATGGCTAAACCAACCAAGTGGGGGCTGAAGTTCTTCGTCCTAGCTGATGTGAATGGCTACACTGTCGATTTCTCACTTTATCAGGGGAAGTCAACAACTTCATCAGGGAACGGACTGTCCTATGATGTGGTGGTGTCACTGGTAAATAAAGATTTCCTGGGTTCTGGGTATATTGTTTACTGTGACAACTTCTACACAAGCCCCATTCTCTTTCGTTACCTGGGCCAGCAGGGATTTGGAGCTTGTGGAACTTACCGGCAAGGAAGGGTTGGTGTGCCTGCAGCCACAGAGAATGCCTTGCATAAAGGGTCACCGAGAGGTTCCATTCAATGGATCAGGGATGGCAAACTTCTGTTTGTGAAGTGGATGGATACAAGAGAGGTTTCCATTTGTACAAATGTACATTCAGTTCACAAAGGGGAGACCGTGCTCAGGTGGCAGAAGATGGGAAACATCAGAAGGTTCCTGTCCCTCGACCAACAGCTGTGGGGGAGTACAACAAGTACATGGGTGGAGTTGACACATCTGACCAGATGCTGGGAACAAACTCTACCAAAAGAAGAACAAAAAGATGGCCAGTGACAGTTTTCCAGCACTTTCTGGACATTGCTGTCAATAACAGCTTCATCCTCCACAAGGAGCTGTGTGCCAGTCTGTATCTGCAAAAACACGGCAGCAATTTCAGGAGGAGGTTGCTGCATTTCTTCTTGGAGTCTCACTTCACAGCTTGCCACAGAGATTCCCAACTGAACATCATTTCCCTGTGTCCACAAGCCAAGGACAGGATAAAGCCCAAAGAGCCAGCATGGGGAGAAGGCAGTGCACTGTGTGCAAGAGAAGCACCCCCATTTTAATTGCCCCTAGGGGATAAATAAAGTCTTTCTGATTCTGATGGCAGTGTGAGTGAGTAGCAAAAAGAAGAGGAAGTGAAAGCTGTGGGCGTAAGGGAAAAAAAGAACCCAAAAAAAATAGCTAATGGCAAGACAGAGTGTTATGGAGTAATTGTAAGGTGACTACGGTATGTAAATTGTACCATGTTCATGTAAACTGTAACTGTGAAATTGAAAATGTAACTGTGATTTGACTGTTGTGGTGAAGAAAGAGTAGGGATGGGAAGTTGGTAGTTTCACTTTGAGGGCCGATGGCTTTGCAAGAAAAAGGGGAAGTCACGTCTCCAGGGAGACGGCTGCAGAGCTGATGACAAGTCAGCTGATAGAAAACAGCTGAGTGCACAGGAAACCAAGTCACGCACGCAGACACTGACTACAAAAAGCTGGATCATGCACAGATCAGGGTTCTTCCCCCCTGTCAGATCACCAGTCAAGGGAATGAGGATTGTGCGCTGTTGGGCTCTGGGCACGGTCATCCCACGGAGACACTGGATTGCTGAGCGGGGTCTCCCAGGGGAAGTTTCATCACCAACGTGGTTTGACCAGATCGGGACACCCCACAGTCCGCCTCAACACTGCTTGAATCACTGAGCCGCGCCCGGGGCTCCAGAGAGCTCAGGTGGAGCAGAAGAACGTGACACACCATAGGACAGGGGAAAAGCTCTTTCTTTGTTCCCCAAAAAAGAACGGAAAATCAAGATCTCAATCAGAGCAAAGTCAAGGCCCTCAGAAAGCTAGGGTGAGTCAGATCCTGAGAAAATTCACCTATGCTAACCGTTTGCTGTATGTTTTATGATGATATGCCATGATTACTAAACGCTCTGCCCTTGCTAAAATGCTATGCTACAATAAAACAGCAAAATCGACCAAAGGAGACGTTGTGGACAATCAGTTTGTGAGTGGTTATTCTTTTTTATCTTTTCACGAGTAAAACACATTAAGGGGACAAGTGTATGACATCATAAAGCTTTAATTGGTTGCTTTGATCCTACATCAGCCTTGGAACTGTTTTTCCAAGCTCCTAAAGATTCCCAGACAGTAACAAGTGCGGTCAAGGAGGGATCTGCTATAACTGGTGTGACTGAGAGGTTCGGACCTCCTCAACGGCTACTGTGAGGTCCTGAACCCTGGAGGAGGCAGGCTGAGACACCTGAGAAAAGCAGATAATTCTGGGTGAATCCCTTCTAAAAACATATGCCTAATAACGTTCACTGGAAACCTGCCGTGGTATTTATTTCCCCCAGGCCAGCTGATGGTTCTAACCCGTAGGATGGAGGGCTTGAGGGGGGTCGAAGTCTTGAGTCAGACGAGACGGCCCCCACGATCCACGACAGTAGCCAGTTTGTAAGCTAATGTTAATCTTTGCAATTCAGGTTGATGAGGACTATGGTGTGGACTGGACCGGACTGTATAGTCCTCGCTCATCAAATGAGATCACCGTTCCAGAGATTGACCTGCCACATACGCTGAATGAACAAGAGCTTGCCGTGTTACCAAACGTCAATGTTCCACTCAGTCAAGCTTTGGAAGTTTACTGTGAAACAGTTCGCACACTCAAACTCATGTTTGAGATCACACCTAATCTTTTGAAATAAGCAGGGATACTGTGCCACAGTTCCTAATTTTTTTATTTTTGGGATGAACATTCATAAAAGTTGTCTGCACAAAATCACTTCTGGATTAATTTTCATTTCATTTCTACTAAAGTGGCCATTTTGCCATTCCTTTTGTAGATGTTTTGGATATCATGGTTTGTAATAAAAAAACATTTTAAATGTACTTGTTTAATTTTACAATCTGATAAGTTTTTATAACTACAAATAGAACACATACAGAAAAAATAAAAATGCAAAAACAAAACTATGCTTCAAGGAAAACATGGTTTAACCTCTCACTGGTACAGAATAAAATCAAGTTAAACCAGACCAAAACCTGAGTCGCAAGAATTGAGACATGCTTCAAAAGCTGTCAAAATAAACTCAGTGATATAAGAAACAGTTCTGGATAAATTTTCATTTAATTATTTCTTCAAAAGTGGCCATTTTGCCATTCTTTTTGTAGATTTTTTGGATATCATGGTTTGTGAAAAAAGATTTCATTTGTTTAATTTTACAATCTGACAAGTTTTTGGAACAGAAAAAATGCTTCAAGGAAATCAATGCACAGGGGAAAACTGGTACAGAATAAAATCAAGTTAAACCAGACCAAAACCTGAGTTGCAAGAGTTGAGACATGCTTAAAAATTTGTCAAAAATGACTCGTATGTGGTATAGTGACTCAGAAGACGCAGTACCTGAAAACAGGTGGAAGACTTTGGGAGTCTGCTGCTCACCACTAACACAGTTAGTTCACTTGGCAGGACTTCCCATCCTGTCCAGAATTTCAGGAGGGCTTTGCGTTGTGCACAAGATGATGCAACAGAAACATGGTTTTGAATAATGATAATATTAGTTAGTATAAGAAATAATATTTTTGCTCTACTCAAATGCCTAAAACATGTAGTTGATTAGCTTACCCCTTTAGGGCCAGCGGATATCGGTGTGCCTTTTCATGGACTTGTAGAATTACGAGATTTCACCCAACCAATCATCAGTGATCAAGCTATAGTCACAGTTTGCACCATAAAACTAGAAAACTGCCTTCCTGCAGCACGTCTCCTCTTGTGTTTACAGTTGGATCTCTAAAACTAACAATGCTAGGTTTATGAAACTCTCATATCACAAGGTTGACTAGTGGTGCTGAATAAGGATATATGTGTTGTAAATGTTAAACTCAATGAAGTTGGTGAAATCAGAGCATGAAAATCAAAGCTGCCATATTTGATCATACGCCCTGAACAAGTAAAAGAAAGTATGTATATTTTTAGGTAAAATCTGTTGTTTTTTAGACAGAATCTTCATGATCATGGTTACAGTAATAATAATAATTATAATATTGAATATATTTTTCAGTTTTAAATAGGGCTGGGCGATATGGACCAAAACTTACATCTCAATATCTTTTAGATGAATTCCGATATACGATATATATCTCGATATTTTTCCTCCTGTAAAATATTTACAAGTGAACGCCCTTCAAGCTGTCTTGAGAAATTGTATACATAAATTAATCAGCAGATTAAATGCACAAAAATGTATTGATTCTTGTCCAACATTAACCTTAGTGCCATTCTCCATCAGTCTGAGCTTTAGACACACTGGTACAGCTGATACAGCTGTCTGTTAACCAGAATCAGAATCAGAAGGGTTTTATTGCCAGATGTGTGAGAAATCACAACATTAGGAAATTGCTGCGGTACTTGGTGCAAAAAGAAAGATAAAAAATAAGAGATAAGCAAATATAGGAAATAATAATATACTCATGATAAAATAATTAATATAAAAGGTGGCAATAATTAGAGAAGCAGCTACTATATACACAGTGCAGGTACTAATCAGAGTGGATCAGCTTCAGGTACAAACACAACACCGGGTCATGTGACTGGGACCAAGCGACTGGAGTGGGCAGCCCTAGGATTGACATTCATGAGTCCAAAAGCAGAGGGGAAGAAACTGTTCTTGTGGCGAGAGGTTCTGGTCCGAATGGATCTGAACCTCCTGCCAGATGGGAGCGGGTCAAAGAGACAGTGTCCAGGGTGAGTCGGGTCAGCTGTGAGCCGACCTGCACGCCTCAATGTCCTGGAGGTGTACAGGTCCTGTATGGAGGGGAGTTTGCAGCCAATGACCTTCTCAGCAGAGCGTACAACACGCTGCAGCCTCTTCTTGTCCCTGGTGGAGGCTCCAGCGTACCACACGGTGATTGAGGAGGTGAGGATGGACTCAATGACTGAGGTGTAGAACTGCCTCATCCACTGTGCTGGCAGGTTGAATTTCTTCAGCTGCCTCAGGAAGTTCATCCTCTGCTGGGCCTTTTTTATGATGGCGGTGATGGTGGGCTCCCACTTAAGGTGATGGTGGTGCCCAGGAAGCGACATGAGTCCACCATCGTGATGGGAGTGTCAGACAGGGTTATGGGTGGGAGGGGGGCTGTGTGCTTCCTAAAGTCCACAACAACCTCAGCTGTCTTCTGGGTGTTTAGCACCAGGTTGTTGTGGCTGCACCAGGACACCAGCCGTTCCACCTCCTAACACACACGTAGGTTATATCTTTATGTGTTTTACATGGTTCATTTTTATACTGGATTTGTTACTGTTTTAATGTAAACTGGACCTTGAGTCTGTAATAATATCTATCTTTCTATCTCAGTTAAAGCTAGAGATACGTGTCTCAAATGTCCCACAGGCACTTTGATTTATTATATATTTATAATTAATAAAATATAATAGAATAGACTTTATTAATCCCACAGTGGGGAAATTCGCTTCTTACAGCAGCCCATAAACTTAGAGAAAGAAGAAAGGTATTAAAGTACAGTTAAACACACAAAAGCAGTAAGCTATTATTGTAACCGTCAATGTAATGTTACAACATTTAAATTCCATCTAGAGGTGGCTCATATATCCTATCATTCACAATATTACCAGTAACTATTTCTTGTCCAGCGAAAAAAATCTGTCATGTTAAGCTAAATTCATGATGCAATTGCATCAACTACTCAGAGGATTACAGTCACGTGGCTCATGCAGCACGGAGTTATTAAAGTTATTAAGGCAAACATGGCAGGAATATCAAATTGTTGACTCAAATCAGTGATCATATTGTAATGACTCGGACTCTGGTTGCTCTTTTATGGGTATTTATTTAGGGCTACTGTCGCTGTAAAACCCACGCCTTACAAACTCTTAACTTCTTTTGTGTGTTCATTCTGTGTTTCTTCATATATCACTTGGTTCTTTTTTAACAGAGAAAAGATAGTTTTACCTTTCTTGCTGACGTTTCGACCACCAGCTGTGGTCATCCTCAGAGTCGCTGTCGGTGGCTTCACTTCGGATAAACGGAGAAGGAAGTAAAGCCGCCGACAGCGACTTAGCTCTGAGGATGACCACAGCTGGTGGTCAACATGTCAGCAAGAAAGGTAAAACTATCTTTTCTCTGTGTTAAAAAAAGAACCAAGTGATATATAAACTCCTAACTTTTTCAACAGAATCGCTCGTAACGAAGCAGCTTCCTAGCATAACAAAACGGCGAAAACCGGAACAACTTCTCCCGCCCACTGAATTGCCTTTCAAAATAAAATGTTAACCCGCAACATGACTCTTCAAACCATTACAAATGCCTGAGGTAATTTGGCCACTGCGGCTCGCTGTACCTGTTTCCTGAGTACACAAGGGAAGGGTTTGGCCCGTCTTCACACAAGCAGGATAAACAGAGCTGTGTGGGGACGGGAGCCACGGTGAAACAGCTCGCTGAAACACGAACAAACGTCCTCAAATAATTAAAAACCACTAAGCCAAATGTAAAGTTTAGAGCAGAACATTGACCCAGAGGTTTCCTGATTGAGCAGATGCTTGAGAATACATGTAATGACCGCTTAGAGACGGCGCAAGCTAGCGGCTAGCTTGCTCCGCAACTTGACTAGTTATATCGATATAAAGACGTCATCTTATATCTTGTTTGAAATTATTGTCGATGTTGTTAAAAATATCGATATATCGCCCAACCCTAGTTTTAAACTAAGATTTCTATAAAAAACAGAGGGGGACAGTTATTGTGCCAGTGAGTCTCACCATCAGTGATGATGATGAAGAGGAGGAAGATGACACTGAGGCAGATCCTCAAATACATATTCTACAATATTCTAATCTATATTTGATCAGAAATGGCATTTAATGTTCTATAACTTCCAATAATATTCTAGGGTAATCTGTTTTTATAAAAGTATACTGTATTGTTTAATAATTGTGATATATTCAGTATTATTCTACAGTGATATAATGTTCTAAAATTAGCTAGATTATTCTAAATTGTCTTATAATTATCTATATTATTAAAAAATAATGTTTGTTTTAACTTGTTCATTTTTTTTATTTTGGGATATCTTTTACCAGAACAGGGCCAGCGTCCATATTTGAGCCCTTTATTTTCTCTGATTTTCTGCATGAAAATAAATATTTTTGAAAATTATAACAGAAAAATACTTTTGTTATATACCATAATAACACCCTGGAGTTGAAATTTAAAAATTTAAACTACTTCAATGAGTGCCCTATAAAGGGTTAAGAGCTTCTTTTCCTCCAACAATGCAGTAATTTATTTTTTAACCTTACTGAACAAAAACTACCCCTATTTTTAAACAGCAAAATTTATTTATAGACCCCTTCAATGTTATTGTTTACATCTGGTTAATAGTGCACATGGCACAACACTGAGTGGCAAAAAGAACAGACCTGTATCTCCACAATTTAAACTAACAAAATAAAACCAAGGGATGTAGATATTACTATTTAAGATAATCAAACACAGCTTTGTGCAGATGATCCAAAAGTTACATCTCAAAGCTAACATTTGCAAAGCTCCCAGATCCATTTGTAATAGCTAACAAGCTGTGGGTCCTCAGAACTGTCTGCTAGTTCGGTACAGGGAAATCTGCAATTATTTGATTACCACGCCTGGACTTTGCACAGCTGGAGCAATGCAGGTGTAACCAGGTCTCATCTGTGTTGAGCGGGTTAATGTTGAAGGATCGCTGTGACACCATTCGCCTCCAAAGGCAGATGAACAGATTCTTCATTTATTTTGACGAGCACCATAAACAGAAACACAAAGTGAACATTAGAGGCATTAGATTGATATAACTTGTTTGTGTCTGGACATGGGGCAGATATTTTACTTATTTATTCTGTCATGAGATGGCTCCGACAAACTCTCTTCATGGCTGTTAACCATTGCCTTCGGTGTATTTTATCAGCTGGAAACCTGTAAAAATCTACATTACTGTCCTTTCTTCTATTTGTGCAGCCTACAGTACTGCATGTGTTAATCACACTGATAGATTTTATTTTTGTCACTATTTAGCTCTATTTATTGACAACTGACAGACAGTGTTGCCAACTGCTTTCAACAGAAAGTAGCTGAGGTTCACCCAGAAAGTCACCCAGAAAGTCACCCAGAAAGTCACCCAGATGTCGCCAGATGACGTCACACGATAAAATTTGCATATTGATGACATCAACACTTCACATTGGCGTTAATTTCCCCCTCAACATCTGAAATTAAATAGATCTATCTATCTATATATATATATATATATATATATATATAGATATATCTATATTTATATATATAATGTAATCACATGTTTGACTTTAATGAACTCATCTGCAGACGTTTTTTTAAACCATAGCACTTTTCCTTTTTTAGGGTCTGAAGTATTTTGTTTCTCAGAAATTTTGGTTTCTGATCTTTAAGATTTTTAAAACATGTTAGTAGTTAGTTAGAATTAAAAGGGAGGAAAATAAAAACTATTTTATTAGTTTAAATGATTAACTAGTATGATCCAAATGGCCCAGTGTGCTTTGATGTGTAAAATAAATTCTAAAAGTATAAATAAAGTGATATTAAGGCAGATTTGGTGTGGTGATCCGGACAGTTCTGTTATAGGACATAGCTCAGACCTCCTGCTCTCCTCAGTCTCACAGACTCTCTGCACGTTTGTTCATTTACCAGCATTTTCTTCAACAGCGGCTTTTTCCCCTCATAGTTTCTCCACTTGTCCGTTATGTTTTCTCTCCATCTAGATTGTGATAATAACGGTGCACCGCGCAAAAGGGAGCGGGTGTCTTATGTTAAAATACCATCCCCGTGTCACTGAGGGAAACTCCGATGAGCCACAGAGCTGCGTGTGTTAACGGGACGGTGGTTCAAATCCCGCTGACTTTATTCGCCAAATGCAGGCAGGACCAAAGTGCCTGACGGCTGCTGCAGACCGGGAGACGGTGGATTCACGAATCACGCCTGCTCCGCTTCTAAACAGCAGAAGCTTGAATCTGCAGCAGCAGGCGTAAATGAGCGGTCTCCAGCTCTGCAGCTGCACATTTCTCGGCGGCCCGGCCAAGAAAAGTTTATGATTGGTCAGTCGATGTAACGCGATCATTCTCGTGCCAAGTTCTACAGAAAGTAGCAAAGGGTCCTCAGAAAAGCCGCTAGGTTTGTCGCTAGGCGCTGTTTGGAATAAAAAGTCGTTGAGGGGGTCGAAAAGTTGTTAGAAACAGCGACGAAGTCGATGAGTTGGCAACACTGTATGTGATTACATTATATATCTATAGATCTAATATATATATATGTATATATATATATATATATATATATATATATATACATATATATAAATATTAGATCTATATATTTAATTTTAGATGTTGAGGGGGAAATTAACGCCAATGTGACGTGATGATGTCATCAATATGCAAATTAGCGTATGACGTCATCTGGCGACATCTGGGTGACTTTCCTGGTGAACCTCAGCTACTTTCTGTCGAATGCAGTTGGCAACACTGATCACATAGCCTGGCAAGCCATCCTATATATGTGTATATATAGTCTGGCCACGAACCATTGACGGCTCTCAGTCGTGAGGCGGGATCTACGGTTGTCTTTCAAAATGTCAGCACGCAATTGGATAGCGCTAGGACCAATCAGAGTAACGAACAACGTGACGTAATCAAAGCGACATCAATGATTTCTGTCGTTTTTGTATGAAAAACATGCGAATATCAGGTGTACTGGGACATTGCACTACTTTATTTGGTAAAAATAAGAAGCCGCTAAGTATAGCCGACAAACTTACGCACGTTGGAGTCTAAATAATCCAATGTTGATGACAAAGCCGTTTCAAACGAGCGTGTTTCCTGAGTTGCCACCATGTTGCTTGGGTTCGCGGCCGCAGCGCTAACGTCATCAGCTTCTCCCGCTTTGTGATTGGCCCACAATATAGAGCGCTGTGATTGGCCCAACCAAAACTATAGCGAGCTGTGATTGGACAGCCACAGGCAGCGAGGGTTCCTATGAAGCGTGCCTAGACCAAACTCTGCAAAGCAAGAATTTGGTCTAGTTCACTAGGCTAGTAATCACATGTTTGACTTTAATGAATTCATCTGCAGAAGTTTTTTTTAAACCATAGCACTTTTCCTTTTTTAGGGTCTGAAGTACTTTAAGATCAGAAACCAAAATTTCTGAATAACAAAGATTTTTAAAACATGTTAGTGGTTAGTTAGGATTAAAAGGGAGGAAAATAAAAACTATTTTATTAGTTTAAATGATTAACTAGTATGATCCAAATGGCCCAGTGTGCTTTGATGTGTAAAATAAATTCTAAAAGTATAAATAAAGTGATATTAAGGCAGATTTGGTGTGGTGATCCGGACATAGCTCAGACCTCCTGCTCTCCTCATTCTCACAGACACCAGCGTTTTCTTCAACAGCGGCTTTTCCCCCCTCATACCCAGGTAGCAAAATTGGTCTGGGCCAGATGTGGCCCACATCTGGCACTTACATCTGGCCAACATACCCAAATGAATGAGGGGCCCCCACTGGCCCAGGCCAGTTTGCCAGAGGTGGGCCATGTATGGCCCAGAGCCTTTCCAGCACTGGGCCAGTTGTGGTAACCCTGCACTGGCCCACAGCTGGCCCAGCTCAGGCAGGGGTGGCTCTGACTCGGCAAACCAGATGTGGACCAGTGGGGGGCCGTCATTCATTGCGGTATGTGAGCCAGATCTACCATGGGTGCCGGATGTAGGCCATACCTGCTGAACTGCTAAATTCTCAGTCACAAATTTAGACAATAAATAAAACAATTACATTTCAAATATATACAATAACTGCTTAATCAATAAAGCAGACCATGCTTTAAGTTTTACAAAAAAAAATTTATTTCAACAACAGCTTGAAATTCACAAATTTATACATACATACATACAATTCTATTCCAGTTGTTAAAATAATATAGAGGAACCGTTTTTTAAAAATACATTTCCAAATTGAAACTTCATAAATGCGGAGATCAGTATTAGACAGTGATTGGATTGTTTAACCTGCTATAGTATTCTTATGGCTTAAGAGTTCTTTTTACATCACACTATTTTGAAAACAGTCACTTTTGGATTGCTTTATGAGAAAATAATTAGACTATACATACAAAGGAGACATTGAATGCCTCATGCTGCCCTCGATGTTAAAGGGACACTTTGCAACTTTTTAATATTTTTAAATCATTTTCTTGAGCCAGTATGTGCTAAAATGACCACAGGATTAATGAAAGGCCATCCAGCCCCTGTCGCCCCCTGAGGCCAGAATATTCCACTTGCAACTTCACAGTTGCTGGTCCTTAGAAAAATTCAGCTTGATCTACCTGGATCTGCAGTCTGGTTCCAGCATGTTTCCTGCATGTTTTAGATCATGAACACAGCTGATTTGTTTAATTTAGTGATGAATAACTCCCGTAGAAACTAATAAAGTTTGGGGAGACATTTCAGCAGTTAGATTAAGGCGTTAAAAAGACAAACGCACAGCGAGGAGAGATAAGTTTTACTTACGCTTTCGCCAACGAACACTAGGGGGTGCTAAAAACAAGCCAAAACTGACTAGTGTCCCTTTAAGCTATATAGGCTATTTAGAATGTTATGTGAATGCAATCTATTCAAATGAACACAATTCTTCCAAATATTGGAAACAAAGATGGAATTAATGTTTTTATTTTAAGTTCATTACTGGCATTAACTGAACACAAAATTAGCTCAAATACTGTACATTTCATAAAATAAATGTAGAACAGATACATTTGGCTTTTGTACATGCATAAAAATGCAGTACCTGATAAAAAAGAAAATGTTGCTTCTTATAAAAAATAATGCCTGGTTTACACAGAATTGTCAGTCAATTTCCCAAACCTGAGAGCCAACACATGGCGACAAAAAAAAAAATCTGAAATATATAATCTTAAATATTATTAAATAAATAAAGGCTATAACAGTTTTGGTTGCAGTGTGTGTTGTGCAGCCACACAGCAACATAAACACATAAAACACAAACTGATTTCACACTCAAGCATTCCCACGTCAACAGGAAATCTTGCAAAACCGCAGAATCAAACTTCACTTCAGATTAAATGAACATGGCAGACGAAGATACAGTCGCAATAGTTAGTAGTTTGTTTTTAACAGAAAAAAAGTAGTAATTAAGTTATTAATTTGATGGGTTTTTTTCTCTCTCATATAGCCGTTAGACAGGCTAGAAGCTTCTAAATGTGCCTAATTGGGGAGTGAATGAAAAAAAATCACCTGGTCCTGGCTTAGTCCTGATTCAGTCTGGGTTTCATCTAATGTTGTCTTTAATGTTCATTTGAGGGGCAGTCCTTTCTTTTCAGTCGTTGGTTCCGACCACCCTTCCGGTGCTTGTAATTCTAGCGTCTATATCTTTGTCCGTTGCATTTGAAGTAACCCGATTACGCCGCACAGCCTCTGAAATAACAGAAGTTGAATTAAATTTCAGTTTCATGCAGCTGAAATCTAGAACAGTCTTCCAAAAGGTATGAGACAAGCATCAACACTGACAATGTTCAAATTCAGGCAGAAAACATTCATTTTTAACTGTGCATATGATACTGATATGAAGTATTTTATCTGCACTTTTTGCTTTTTGTGTAAGTAATTATTCAATTTATGGAATTGTTTTATTTCCATTTTTATAATTTTATGCAACTGTAAAGGACTTTGAATTGCCTTGTGTATAAATGGTACTCTACAAATAAACTTGTTCTGCCTTACGAGCAACAATAATTAAATTTATCAATTACTATCTTGAAGTTTCTCCCACCATTAGTCAGTCAGCAGAGGAGTGTGCAAAGGGAGTTCATTTACATGTTTGCTCTACAAATAAACTTGCCAAGACGTAACAGTTGCATCCTATGGCAATCTGCTTTTATCAGAAATCTGCAGTTAAATTGTGGAGCATCATACTGGACAGCCCCCTGTGATGGAAAGCAAAGGTGCCGTTCTGCACCCACACCTCAATAGTGATTCACTTCAAAAAAATTTGTCAAAAAAACCTCTACACTTACCAGTCACCAGCGTTTTTAACTGCAGATCTTTGAATGCGATCTTTCCATTCATCCCTTTCCAGTTAACTTGCAGACTGAGCGGGTGTGAAAGTAGAGCATTCATCACTCGCCCCACACACTCATTGAGGGATCCCCCTCCTTTCAATGCTAGTGCCATGCTCTGTAAATAAAAAACAAAATATAGAGATTTATAAAAAGAACAGTTGCACTACATAACACATTTTTACTTGGAAGTAAAAATGTAAAAAAAAGAAATTTACTAAAACTGCCACTACATTAAAGAAATTCTGATTGTACCAACCGGACCAGAAATGGTGTGCATGTTTGCAACCAGGTCATAGATAATGAAAGCTTTCTTATTGGCATAAAAAAAAAGCTAGGGCTGGGCGATATGGCCTAAAATAAATATCACGATATAATGAGGAGTTCACCTCGATAATGATAAATGGACAATAACTACATGTATGCGCAAAAACAAATGTCCACTAGGTGGGGCTGACACGTGTACAACGTTAAGTCATGCTATCGTGACTTCAGGTGGTACAGCTTACCTACACACATCTTTTCGATTTTTTTATTATTGAATTTATTGACATGGGAAAAATAAAATCGATAAGAGTCAGAAATTTTGATAACAATAAATTTTCGATTTATCGCCCAGCCCTGAAAAAGCCAATAAAAATGAGCCAGTCATTTGAATGCCTTGTTGAAATTAGCGAATCCTAAAGACGTGGCAGCAGCTGTTGACATTGCTGTAGAAGAGATGAGATTGCGATTCATGTGCTTTCTGAGTCAGGCAGGGGGAGGTGTAGTCGACAGCTTCAGAATATTCAACCATGATGTGTGACCAGAGAGTCAGGATACACTACTGGACTATGGCAGGGAAGAGGTTCAGGTTCTAATCCAGCATTTTGGCAGTCTTCTTAGAAAGTGAGCATATGTTGTAAATGATTCTATTAATTTGATTAAGAATAGAGATTCCAAGATTTAAATGTTCATGGTTTATTTATTCTTAATGTTTCTCTATTGACAAAGTCATTGATCCCAGCTAGATGAGGTTCCTCAGGAATGGCAGCTGCTGAAAAACATTGTTATGACCATCTTTAAGGACAAGTCCTACCTAGGGCTGTGGCAGACACTCCTCACCAAAGAGCCATATTGTTCAGACTTGAAGGTATTTTGCCAGCAATTTACTTTTTTAAACATTCACAAACTATGTCTATGCTTATGGCATTTTTTCCCCTACACCATGCTGAAATACTGCTTGTACTACCCATCTCTGCTGCCCAGTGTGAGAGAGGATTTTCTGCACAAAACCACATCAAGAACAGCACTCGCAGCAGCCTTCATGTGTCCACCACAGAAGATTTGATCCAAATCAGCACAGAAGGCTGTTTATTAGAAGAATTCAACCCAAGCCAGGCAGCAGCTAAATGGTTGTGCTCTTCAAAGAGAGCCTGGAGACCATTGTTGAAACAGTGGCCAGCAGAAATGCAGGAAGTGTAACTTCACACAACCACACATTCTTACGAGTTATATGAATACAAACTATAATATTGTACATGGCTTTTTCTAAAACTCATACACACTCACATCTGTAATGAATAAATCTACAACAATTTGAATAAATGAAAATGTTATTTTTGAAATTACAGTAACAAATAAACATGTCCGAAGATATTTGTTGTTCTGTTTTTATTATATGCACTACTAGTGTTTGTCAGTGTGTTTAAGCAATTATAAGAACTACTTTTGGTTTTTAGAGATAAACGTGTTTTATGCCGGTGCTACAAGTTTTTGTTCTGTGCTACAAAACCTACAACCTTTGTAGCACCAGTGCTATAAGCTAAAAATGTTAATGTACAGGCCTGTAAATCCCATCATATTTTTATCTAGGTTGGCAGTCATAAAACTGAATTTCACTTGAAGTATAAGACATTCTTACCAGTTGTTTTTTAAGCTCGGGGTTGTCCCTCAACCTCTATCCTCTATTGTCTGCAGATCATTTATAGGGAGAAGATTTGGTGTCAAATCGTCTTCTGCTGCAGCTTGTAATCCTTGTATAGTTTTAGAAATTATTTTGATCTGGTCCATCAACATTTCCTGATTCGTCAAAATATTTTTCAGGAGAGCTGTGAAATAAAAAAGGTAATTACTTAAACCAAGGACATTTTTTATTACTCAAAATATTGACATAGTTTAACACTCACTTAAAGTAAGATTGTTAGGTTGATTCTGCATTGAGGGCGATGATCCAGAGTGCTGCTGGTGCCTTGATGAGGGCGATGGTCCAGAGTGCTGCTGGTGCCTTGATGAGGAGCGATGGTCCAGAGTGCTGCTGGTGCCTTGATGAGGGCGATGGTCCAGAGTGCTGCTGGTGCCTTGATGAGGGCGATGGTCCAGAGTGCTGCTGGTGCCTTGAGGGCGATGGTCCAGAGTGCTGCTGGCAGAGAAAGTAATGAATTACATGTAATTGAATTACTGTAATTGAGTAGTTTTTTGTGTGTATTTTGTACTTTTTAAGTAGTTTTTAAAATCTGTAATTTTACTTTTACTTAAGTACTTTTTTTGTAAGTATTGTAATTTGCTACAATTTTATTCTTATGTGTTACTGAGTAAAAAAAAAACAACATTCAGAAATGCTGTGTCGGCTGCCTGACTGCTCCATGGTCAGCACTGGATGAGTGACACAGAGAAGAAAAAGTTAAAGTTAAAGTCCCAAGTCATCATCACACAATGGTGAAATTGCATCTCCGCATGTGACCCATCCCCATGGTGGGGAGCGGTGAGCTGCAGCTGTGGCCGCGCTCGGGAACTATTTGGTGGTTTAACCCCCCAATCCAACCCCTTAGTGCTGAGTGTCAAGCGAGGAAGCATTGGGTCCCATTTTTTCAAGGTCTTTGGTATGACCCGACCGGGAATCGAACCCTGATTTCCCAGTCCCGGAGAGTACACTCTACCACTAGGCCACCGGAGCTGCCGAGACAGCTGAGACTGCCGGAGACAGCCGAGACAAGAGCATAGACATATATAAATGTAGAAGCCTCATTATGCACTTTGATAGTGATCCAGAACTTAATGGGTCTAATGGTGTCTATGTGTTTATGTCTATACTGGATTAAACCACAGAAGAGCTGCAGACGCTAAAGGTGAGTCGTGCAGTGCATCGCATTTACGGGAGAATTTGTGTTACGAGGGATGAAGGAAAAAATAAGAAACACTGACGGACTCCACTTGGATGACTGGATGGATCATCTAAGAAGATCAGAGCTCGTGAAAGGGAATGAAGTGATGTCTGTCAGGACTTATGACTGTGACCATAACTTAATTTGATTTGCTGGTTTGCAGTTTAACTGCCTTTGTACTTTAATGTGCATATTTGTTCTTTTCATTAAAAACAGCTTCGAGATTTATATACCCTATTGTCTTTTTTTAATTATTCAGAAGAGGCCGTCCTCATACAGTCAATAAAGTAACTAAGTAATTTTTACTCGGAGTACATTTGAAATGAGCTACTTTTTACTTTTACTTGAGTAGATTTTGAGACAGGTAATTTTACCTGTACTTGAGTACAAATTCATTAAAGTAATTATAGTTTTACTTGAGTAGAATATTTTAGTACTCTTTCCACCTCTGGCTGCTGGTGCCTTGAGGGCGATGGTCCAGAGTGCTGCTGGTGCCTTGATGAGGGCGATGGTCCAAAGTGCTGCTGGTGCTGCATTGAGGGCGATGGTGCAGAGTGCTGGTGCCTTGAGGGTGACGGTCCAGAGTGATAACCTGGCAAAACACAGATTGATATTAGCACAGTAATATTTATCCCTTTAAGTCACGGTAAAAATAATATATGTACATTATTGAATGAAGTGAACCAAACTGAGCAGGCTGAACTAAAACAGCTCTATACATCTACAGCAAATTTTATGAATTTTACAGGCTACTTTTTTTGCTTTTCTGTAACTATCAGACATGAAAACTGGTCAAAGGTGAGAACCCCCCCCCCCCCCCATGGCGCGTGCTCGGAGACTATATCGGGGAAAGTAGCTGCTAATACACATGCACACATACACACTCCCCAGCAAGTAAACCTGCTGCAAATGAAGTGCCAGTAATGTTGGACATTTTAGATTTAAAAGCATCAACCTGGTGACTTAATGGAAGAAATTGATCAAGCACAGTTACACGCTGGTATGAATGTATAATAAAATCTTTAAACATGCTTACATTATGCATTAGAAGAAATAAGACCAACCTCTATACAGTATAACAGGGGGAGCAGACCTGGTCCTTGAAGGCCACAGTGGCTGCATGTTTTCTACGTGTCCCTGCTCAGACACACCTGATTCTATATCAAGTTGGGGTTCTTATTTTAACATAGAGCAGCAGAGCCTTTGTTTATCTTCGGTTAACACATTTCTGCTCCTCCTGAGATGAGGACCAGGCTGAAATGTGTTTAGCCACATCAGGGTTTTTCCTGCGTTCAAATTTGCATGGCGGCCGCCTCCGGCTAATTTTGTGCCGCCCCAGCCTGATTTCACTCCCCCTCTCCCTCCCCGGCGCTCCGGTCCGCGCCGACGGACGCCGGAGGATAGGGTGACCAGTTGTTCTGCTTTGTGCGGGACTCCGGCATTTTCATTACTTTTCACTCGTTTGAGACTCTGTTCCGCATTACTGACAGTCTCCCGTTTTGAGTTTAAATCTTGCATAAACTGTGGAGAAAGCCGTGGCTGTCAAAACAGGAGGCGCGCTCACGAACCATCAACACGTTTGCAGACTGTCTAACTGAGGTTACAGACTG
Source organism: Aphyosemion australe (assembly GCA_006937985.1). Lineage (NCBI taxonomy): Eukaryota > Metazoa > Chordata > Actinopteri > Cyprinodontiformes > Nothobranchiidae > Aphyosemion > Aphyosemion australe. Next base: position 61,983 of record SSNS01000745.1, on the reverse strand, counting down.
TCTGGCTGCTAACTTTTTGAAACTCAACAATAGTAAGACAGACGCCATCATCTTCAACCCTAAACATCCCTCTCACCCACTGAGTATTCCTTCACTACCTTCTTTATCTATAAAAACCTGTGTCACGAGCCTGGGGGTTAAACTAGAGGCTGACTTGACAATGTCTCCTCAAATTAATGCTACCGTGAGATCATGTTTCTACCAACTCCGTCGCATAACACAACTGAGACCCATTCTAAAGAGACCCCACTTAGAGTCAGTCATCCATGCTTTCATTACATTACGCTTGGACTATGTCAACTCCATCCTGACCAGGGCAAATGTCTCCTGCCTTAACCGACTGCAAAAAGTCCAAAATGCCGCTGCTAGGTTTCTCACAAATACTGACCGACGTTGTCACATCACCCCCATCCTTGCCAGTCTACACTGGATTCCAGTGCAATACAGGATTACATTTAAAACACTAACCTTTGTTTACAAGGCACTAAATTACTTATCCCCTCCTTATATCTGTGACTTGCTCCAGCCCTACACCCCAGTGCGTTCCCTCCGGTCTGCTGACCTTTGCTTCCTTACGGTACCAAGGAGATCTTACCAAGATCTTACCAAGGAGATCCCCTAAACTATGGAACGCACTACCCCTGCACATCAGGATGGCACAATCATTACACGATTTCAAAACACAACTAAAAACCCACTACTTTAGCATTGCCTTTGGCTCTTAAAATAGCCACTCTCTATCACTTTCCCTATTTTTCCTGTAATCGTAGCTTCCCCTACCCATTGTTTTGCTTTTATCATGGGTTTTTAAATGTTTTTAATATTATTATTACAATGCTTGCTATATTGTATTGTCACTTCTGTGGTCTGTTCTTTGAATTAGCCTAGTTTTTTTCTATCATTTTTGTACTCGTTTTTCTTGTATGTACAGCACTTTGGTCAGCTGTAATGCTGTGTTTTAAAATGTGCTTTATAAATAAACGATGGATGGATGGATGGATGGATGGATGGATGGATGGATGGATGGATGGATGGATGGATGGATGGATGGATGGATGGATGGATGGATGGATGGATGGATGGATGGATGGATGGATGGAAGGAAGGAAGGAAGGAAGGAAGGAAGGAAGGAAGGAAGGAAGGAAGGAAGGAAGGAAGGAAGGAAGACAAAAACAAACATCCGTGAGCGTGGCAGGTGAGATGAGCGAGCGTGGTGGAGAACATGCTGTTAGAATAAAGACTTGTGGCTGTTCAGAGACGCACTGACAGAGTCTTTGTGATTTTTCTCAGGATCATTTCTCCGTGTCAGGGGGACGAGTCCGATATGAAATGGTGCAGAAAGTCTGAGAGTCACATAAACATGTTGGTCAAAAGCAGGTGTACCAGTAATTGTTCAGGTTCATGCTAAAACCCAAAGATGATAACACAGATGAGGTGCTGGGGTTGTGTTGTCTCAAGCTAACATCACAGAAATGCTGAGAGGATTTAATTTGATGACTTAGTCTCAACATTTTGAGAAAAAAGTCAGAATTCTAAGATTAGATCTGACTTTTTTCAGAGATTAAAGTCAGTGATTTTTTCTCTTCCCTAAAAATTTACTATTAGAGATTTGTTGACATTTTAGAATAAATATCATTTTGTTTCTAAATTATTAAGAGAATTTGCAAAAGAGTATGGTTATTTTAAAATGGGATGTTGATAGCAGTGGAAAATGAATTTAAAATAAACATAAATGGATCTAAAATATTACTGGTACTTTGTTGTGGAAATTCAGATCAATTATTCAATGAAAAATCTGAAAAGCAGCTTAAACCTGTATTTTTATTGTATTTTATTTACATTTTTAAAAATGAGTTGATGGTTTAAAATCCTTTTAGCTAAAGTTATTCAGAGCCACTGTAGAAGGTCCAAAGAGCCTGAGCCTGTGGTAACTTAGAGGAACTGTGAAATAGTCTGAAAGCTAAAAGACATGAAATATATGATAATTGTCAGGGTTATTCGTTTACTAACAATAATAGTAATACTTTTATGTATATTTAACAGTGATGTTAGAGCTGAAAGGCACAATAGAAGTTTTTTTTTTTGCTACTAATTTTTGTTACTTAATTTCATTGAATTGGAATTTCATGTTGTCCCACATTAAGTCGTCTCTGTCCCACATTTCGCGAGTTTGAATTCGGCCACACACAAGGACATCAGGTCTGAACGTAGTTCGCAGGCAGGGACAGGCAAGGGTCAGAATGCAGGACAGGAAGAGTCGGTGAAGCGAGGGTACGTTAGTCCATTTCCAAGTCATTAAGAGCATAACGCAAAGCCATTGTGTACGTGATTGATACGTGAGTGTACGCATCCCTAATTAGAACGCTTAACAAAAAATATTTTGCCTTTAAAAAAGTGAGGCAGTTGAATGCAAAAAACTGAAAAATATAATGACAGAATTGATCAGAAAATTACTAGGGATCATATTAACAATTATTATGAGAGTAATTCACAGAACACATCTGAAAATATTCCAAAATACTGAAATCATTCTTAAGTAGGGTGACCAGATCCCAACTCGCCAAATGTGAGACAAAGATTACTCAATGTGGGACCATGTGAAATCCTAATGCAACGAAATAAAGTAAAAAAAAAACTTCTATTCTGCCTTTTAGCTCCAACATCACTTGTAAATATACATAAAAGTATTATTATCATCATTATATATTTCATGTACTATATATTCTATTTGAATTCAACTTGAACAAGCAAACAGCTTTCAGACTATTTCACAGTTCCTCTCATTACCACAGCTTAATTCAGGCTCTTTGACCTTCTACAGTGGCTCGGAGTAACTTTAGCTAAACTTATTTAAACCATCAACTCATTTTAATAATACAGACAGACCCACAATAAAAATGCAGGTTTAAGCAGCTTTTCAGAGTTTTCATTAAATAATTGCACTGACTTTCCACAACAGAATGATAGTATAAGTACCTGTAACACTTTTAGGATCTATTTATGTTAATTTTGAATTAGTTTTCCACTAATATCAACATCCCATTAAAAAAATCCATACTTTTTTGCAAGTTTATTTCTTCTTAATTTCAAATCTCTATTAGTAGATATGTAGGGAAGAGGAAAAAATAAACGTCACTGATTTTTAATCTCTGAAAAAATTCAGATCTAACCTGAGACTTCCTTAGTTACTTTTTTCCCTCAAAATTCTGAGAATAAGTAATCAAGGATTTCATTAAATTCTCTCGTTGTAAAAGGCTTTAGCTCGTCTGTATCTGAAACAACACAACCCCAGCACCTTGTCTGTGTCAGAATCTCCTTTGGGTTTTAGTATGAACTTGTCTATTTACTGGGAAACCTGCTTTTGACCAACATGTTTTCTGTGACTCGGATTTTCTGCTCCGTTTCATATCAGACTCTGCGTCGTGACACGAAAAAAAAAAGACTCAGAAACAAAGACTGTCAAGAGTTTCTCTGAACACGTGTAGTTGTTTACGAGTCTTTACAGTCTTTCTCCATCGTGCTCACCTGTCCTCCGTGCTCGCTGGAGTTTCTGTGTTGGTGTTTCGGGTGCTGCCGCGCTAGCTCAGCGTCTTTTTGCCAAGCTGTCTCCGTGACTGTGATTGGTCAAATAACGACTCGTGACCCACTAACAAAGATGGTTTGTGAACGAGCGAAGACCCACTCCTCCTAAAAACAAAAACTCTTCGATTCACGCGAACGTCATATTTAGCTTCATAAACGGCAATTTTTGCTGAAAAGCGAAAAGTTTGCAAGTATGAGACGAACGTATTTTAAATTCACGCCAATACTAACAAAATTTAAGACTTTACTACATCAATTTAAGACTTTTTAATACTTTTCAAGGGTCTTAATTTTCCTTAAATCAATTTCAAGACTTTTAAGACTTTTCAAGACTCCGCGGATACCCTGAATTAAACTGAAAGTTGCGGTCAGCTATGTAAAACCCACCTACTTACGGCAACATGATTTGTCTGAAACAATTGCAGATATAAGCCCTAACATATCAGCTCAAGCCTTCCAAGATGGATTTTACAGAGAACAAAAATTCAGATCTTGCTCAAATTCAGCTTGCAGTGCAGGATTACCAGAGTAGTGCTGCATTGAAGGAGATGGTCCAGACTGGTGCTGCCTGAAGGGAGATGGGCTAGAAACAGGCTGTCTGCAATCCTGGCCAACAGCAAAAAGCCTTGGTGCATGTGGTAACTCAGTATGTCTGCAAAGAAAGTTCAAACTTAAACCTTTATCAAAGTTTCTGTTGTGATTTAATTCTGGTCTACTATATTTTCTGTGAATGTAAATGAATCATTTATGAAACTTGTCAGGGTGTATAAGGGGTGTATGGAAAAATTAAGACCCATTTCTCTATTTATCAATCTGGACCTGGGTGTATGCTGTGCTCTACCATACGCCAAGTCAGGAGGTGGTCTATAAACACCATTTAAAGGGATATTCCACCCAAAATTGAAATTTTGTCTGTTGACATATTTCCCAGAGTTACATAAGTGGGAAAAAGCATTTTGTAACCAGCGCAGTAATTCTCCTGATCTGGCAGCAGTCTGTCTGCTTTAGTTTAGCTTTAGCTTTGCATTGTTTATGCTAAGCTAAAGCAGACAGACTGCTGCCAGATCAGGAGAATTACTGCGCTGGTTACAAAATGCTTTTTCCCACTTATCTAACTCTGGGAAATATGTCAAAAGACAAAATTTCAATTTTGGGTGGAATATCCCTTTAAATGCCATGCGGCCTCCAGCGTTTGCTCAAAATGTACCAAAAATATATAACTTTCTATATGCAAATTTGATAAATGTGGGCCATTGTAGTCAGGGGCGTAGCACCAAATTCTGGGCCCTAGGTACAAGCCATCTAGGTGGGCCCCCACACTCACTTGTCTATCTCTTGTGCACATTTTTTGTCATGCTATAAGACAAGTTAATAAACGTGATCTTAGTTTAACCTCTATATTGAGCAAATACAAATGCCAGCATAATAAAAGTGAAATCTCAGTGCTATCTGGAGAGAATGAGGGCCCTGCTGCTGCTGCTACTACTGCATCTAAAGGGTTTATGATGTTAAGCTTTGCTAATACTGATATATATTGTTGCAATAATGAAAGGTTAAATACATATGAAATTAAATAAACCAGGTTCTGTCTGTGAATGTAATGTACTCTAAATTTTATAATCCCTGCATTATCAACATAATTATAAGGTTGTCCATTTTCAATATCAAATATAAAGAAATGAAATATGATTCAACTGGAGAGGCAAAAGTGGCACAATTCAATAAATAGATAAAGCCCAAAATAGTGTGCTTAAATAATTATTTAAATATAAAATTAATGGATTGTGTGTCAATAAAAATATTTAATTTTAAAAATCATGTATAATTATTTCATGATTTAATTTATTGTTTCATGGTCTTCATCAATATTTTTTTTTCTGTTGACCTCACCCATCAAAGTCAGTGGGTGGAGCTAATTCTGATAACAAACATGGCAGCTCCCTTTATGAAAGATTTCAAGTTGGTGAGATATTTTAAACCTAACAGATAAAACAGAAGTTGCTGTGGTAAATCAATTCAGGGTGTTATGTAGAAATGTGTAACACCGTCAAAACTGTCCCCACTTCTCTAAATCATACTACAGTTACAGCCGTCAGGGTGTTCTCCCTAATAAAGCATAAAAATATCAACGTACAATAATAAAAATCTCTTCCAGTGAACACAATAGAAATTTTAATAGTGATATCGAGCCATCCAGATGCATTTACCTGCTACAGTGTACTTAAAAACAAGATCTTCTTTTTAGTAATTTTCTTAAAACACTATACCTTCAACTACAGAAAAAAAAAAGTTTTTTTAATGTCCACTAGGCAGCACATCTGTACATAACACCCCATATTGACCAAGCACATGCAGGAGTACTTCTACAGGTATTCTATAGTCAGTATCTCTATCAGTGAGGAAATTCCTCCTGAAATTCCTCTTGTACTGTTTTACCACTGATTCAGAGTCAGCAACTTTTTACTTGTAAGGCTTAAAATATCTCTGACCAAGTCAATAAAAACCCTCTAACATATAAGCTGCCATGTTTGTTATCAACCTGAGCTTTGCTCACTGATTTTGATGGGCAAGGTTGATGGATAAAACAAAATCATGATGAACAAACCATGAAATAATGAAATAAATTATGAAATAGCTATAAATAAATTTTAATGAATTAAATATGTTTATGGTTCATGTAATTAAATATTTAAAATATTTAATGATACATTTCTAACATTAATTAATGCTTTAGCTATTTATTGAATTGTGTCACTTTTGGCTCTCCATACCTTGCAGCAAGAACTCATGTAATAATTAGACTATGCCTTTTTCCAGCTTTCACTATGGGCCATCATTTATGGCCTTAAAGTCAGTTACCTCCACTGTGGGCAACTTTACCTTACTAGAGTTAAAGTAGATCATCTGGGATTAACAAGACAGTTTTTGAGGTCTGTTGCATTCAGGTTTTCGTATAGCATGATGACACTGGCAGCTTCACATTCCTGAGATTACCAGGAATCCATCGATACCAAGTTTGTCCTGATCCATGAGTGGGAAGGAGCTGAAATATCCACACAGAGAGAACCTGTTTTTACTGCGAGGTCCGCGAATTTATTGGCGGCGGCCGTGGTAATAATTCTAATAAATTATTAGCAAAGTAGTTCACCTGTTGGAAAGAAAGCAGTCAACAGCTGTCGCCCCTTTTCTTGCCTTCTTTCCTTTTCTTCTCTGTTTTTTTTTCTGATGGCCTGATTGGTGCTTTTTGGGCAACATGATAATGCCTCGAGTCAAGCCTACTCTGGTCTGACTGGCCTGTCTGGGCTTGCCGCTTGCTGCCTGTCGCCGCTGCTGAGTGGAATAAACCATTTTACGTCTCCTGGGGGGGGCTCCTCCTTTGGGGAAAACGAACACTGAAATAAAGTCTGGTTCGATTTTCCCATATTTAGTTGGATACAACAATATAATGAAACAAATTGACACAAAGGGGACACAATGTTTTCTAAATAAAAACGGGGGGGAGGGAATCGTGGGAAACATGGGCCCCTCTCCCCTCTTGGGCCCTGGGTAGTCAGGTCCACTTTTCCCCCCAGTACGACGCCCCTGATTGTAGTACTAATGTAGCCTGGTCCATACCATTCCCTCGTACTCATTTCGGTCTGGATCTTCACAATTGAGCTGTGTTATCAGTTGGGAGGAATGAAATCCTTTCAAATTATTGGATTTGATTTTTGCTAGCATTTGGTTGTGACATATGTAATGCACCCAAGTGAGTGAAGCAGCTATTATAACACTAGGGGGTATTGCTGTCGCACTCCAAGGCTTCAATTTCAATTTCTGGACATTTTGGAGCCGAGCCAGAATGGATGAAGAGCTTCCATTACTTTTGTATCCGCCGCCATTGCCAAATTGAAACCAGCAAATCTGGGGCAAATACTGGACGTCATCTACAACACCCGCCTCCCCCGCTCACTGAATGGTAGGTTGAAATTCAACCAATGTAACGTGGCCACTGAGATCAGACCCAGACGTGAATGTAGGGAAATGACAATTGACCAGAGTTTAAGGATGACTAAGGCCAGGCTAGTACTGTGGACAAACTCCAGATTAGACCAGGACTATACGGACTACAGATGGATCCTAAATAGCTTGAAGGCTTCAGGGGCATGTTTATAGAGTTGGCTGCAAGTTCAATCCTCATTTTAAAGGTGGAATGTGGAACAAGGACACTCTGGCAAACTCTAGTGTCCAGAGGTGGTATTGCAACAACAGAACTAATTTTCCAGCCGTCAGCATGTTGGTTCACTGCTGATAAGTGAAGTGACCAGCCAGCACCATGTTCAGTGACAAATCGTACAGGGTAAGAACTAAGGCCTAATTTATACTTCTCCGTTTTTGTCAGTACGGATGGACGGACCACCATGATACGTCGTTGCAAGAGCTCTGCAGCAGGCCTGCAAGGTCGGACGGAGTCTAGCTCTCTTTTCTAAACATCCGTCCAACGAGACGGAGAGCACAAGCTTGTGATTTGTCAGAACGCCGCTTCATTAAATACGTCACCAGCTCCGCCATCGCCACCTCAAAAAATAAAAAGAGAGCCGACGATATCTAGTGGCAGACACGGAGCAACTTGAAGAATACCTCGCAGTAAAACTCCAAAAATATGAATGTTTATTCACCTGTGACTGGAGGAGTATAAAGATACGCAGCAAGCGTTTTGTTCGTGGACGGAAATGACGGGAAACGTGGGTTTAGAGGTGGCGAGCGCATGAAGAGGTGGAGGAGAATGAGGGACAAGTTTGTCCGTGTTAAAAAGTCTCTTAAATGCAAAAAAGTACAATATAAACTGCAAATATAAACTGTAAATGCACTATCTTGGACCGGATACATGACAGGATACCCCAGAAAAGCACTACGCCCTCTGTTGTCCTGGCGAGGAACTGCTTTGCAGCACTCTCCAGGGGACGGAGAAGTTGGAAAGCAAACCGGTTTCGTCAATTCGTGCGTGTCTATGCCTATTTTTTTTAATATAGCTTTTAAAGCCACAATGTGTAATATTTTTACCTGTTTACTACCAAATTCTGTGTATCCAGTGCACAAACTTGTCCCTTTTCATTAATATTTCTCACCAACATCAATTCTAAATATTCCTCTCAGCTTCAAATTTTACATTTTTAATACATAAATTGTGGTCGACGCTCCATGGTCATCCTCCATCTTGAAATACGGTAGCTATTTAGGGACATGTGAGCTCTGAGTTACGCGTTTGCACTATGACTGTAACCTGAAAGAAACAGCAGAGGGCAGCAGTGCGCCGTGGAAGCATGGCGTCTGACAATGCAACTAAGAAGAGACGAGACTAGCTGTTACACTGTTGCTGGACTTTGTTAGTTTGAATAACAAACAATGAAATCAAAAGACACATCAAATATGTCAGGTCTTATTGATTTCCAACACTCAGCAGCCGCATATGATGAGAACCCCGCCCGCAACAGCTAGACACCAGCCTCTAAGTGTTGTTTCTGACTCACCTCAGCTGATCTTTTCTTCATAATAAAGCTCCCAATCCGGTCCCAACGTATCAGTTCCAAAGTCCTTCTTCAAGAAAGCTCCTTCTATTAAAGTCTCCTCTCTTACCGCAGCCTGCCGTGTCTCTCCCAACGGTGGTCCGCTAGCCGGTAGCCATGTTAGCATTAGTTACCGGTACTTTATTTCCACAGCGTGTCCCCGGCTCCAGCCAAACCTCATCGGCTATCCGATCGCTAAACAGCCAGTGGTTGATGTTAGCTCCATCTCGATCCTCACTGCGGCGCACACCGATCAGCTGATGGCTAACCGGCAGACTCTTGTTTACTCCGCTGCTCTGATCCACATGACACCGGACGCCACAGCTGATGCCACCCCTCCTCCGTGTGTGAATCGGTGACAGGCAGCTATGCTAGCTTCCTTCAGGACTGGTAGGTTGATACAACAGCTAACAGCAGTGTTTCCCCTAGAAATGTTCACAGCCGTGATGTTTGTTGACTAAGGGGGGTGTAGGATAGCGCCGCCTCGTCGCGCGGGGGGAGGGGGT
>SSNS01000745.1:0-25651 GCA_006937985.1 Aphyosemion australe | reverse complement strand
AAACCCCCCCCCCCCCCCCCATTACTCCACAACATCCCCCACCCCACCCCACCCCCCACAGGAACATTGGCCGACCAGGCACTCACTTCCTCCTTCTTCCTTGACCTTAAAGCATCAGAAACTAAATGGGAAGTAAATGTCATGCGAAAACGCTTTCCTTCTACATAATAAATAAATACATTTACAATAATATGAATACTACTACTACTAGTAATAATAATAATAATAATTTGATATTACTATGTTTATTATAGAAATCAAGTTTCTTGGACTGATACAGGACCATAAAATCAGCTAGAAATCCAAAATAAAGTTAGATAAAAACTGGAAAAGACGATTGCAGCATTTGGTAAAACATGTTACGTGTTTAATTACAAGGCTCCGTTCATGTTGTATTCATCTCTACTGCTACCTTATATAACTTATGGTGTGGAGGTTTGGGGTAACACTGTAAAAGCCATTATATTTATTTCAAAAGAGAGAAACCAGAACAGTTCACACTTTTGGTTTTTGGGAGCGCACAAACTCAACGTTTTGGAGGGGGGCCTCCAAGTCCATTTTGGCTTGAGCCCCCAAATGCCTTGAACCGGCCCTGGGAGTGGGACTGAGCTTTGAAGGTCATCTGAATTGTTTCAACTATGTAAATAATGCATGCTTATAGATTGTTGCTTTATGTCTTTTCATTTTCAAGCACTTTGTTTTGTTTTTTTGTTTTTTATTTGACTGTTTTCCATCCTGTCTTTCTCCATCTCCTCTAAATCCTCCAGAAAAAACGCTTCCAGGCTTTCTGATTTTTTTACTTCATGAGTTACTTTTGAACTAAGCAGCTCAAAGGGAGTGCCGCAGCCAAGGCAGAGAGGTGAAATAACCGCAGCACAACAGTTCAGGGATCTGCACTCTCCTCTGCTTTTGACACTGTTGACCACTGCATAATGGTCAGCAGGCTCAGGGACCTGGGGTTGTCTGGTTTAGTACTGGATTGGTTCTTGTCATATCTCTCCGGTAGAAGCTTTAGTGTACTGGCAAATCAGATATCTTCTGAAGCAGCTGATATTACGTGCGGAGTACTACAGGGTTCCATTTTGGGACCCCTCTTGTTTTTACTTTACATTCTACCCCTAGGAAAGTTATTCAACAATTTCAGCAATATATCATATCACCTGTATGCAGACGATATTCAGCTGTACTGCTCCTTTTATGAGAATGAGTTGCATTTATTGTCTCCACTCATGGACTGTCTGTGCCAAATCAAACGTTGGCTGATTACAGACTTTAGTTTAACCCTAACAAGACTGAAACTCTAATTATTGCTCCTGGGATTGCACCATCTTATCTGTCTGACTTGCTCACACCCTATGTGCCGGTACGCCAACTGAGATCAGCAGACCGCTTGCTTCTCTGCACTCCAAAAATGAATTACAAAGCAAGGGGGGAGCGGGCTTTTGTATATGCTGCCCCTGTCCTCTGGAATGCTCTACCCATTGAAACTCGCCAATCACCATCTGTCGCTGTCTTCAAGTCACAATTGAAGACCCACTTTTATTCTTTGGCTTTTGGACAATGACTTTTTATTTTTTATTTTTATTGTTGTTTTGCCTTTGTTTTAAATTGCTTTTAGGTTGCTTTTATCTATATTTATTGATTGTTTTTAACTGTACCTGTTTTAATATCATTATTTTGTGATTGTTGCCTGTGCAGCGCTTTGGTCAGCTCACATGCTGTGTTTAAATCGCGCTATATAAATAAAACAGTATGGTATGGTATGGGATTAAGCTCCAAATAATCAAAGACCACTTGGGTACATTGGCCTCTTCAGCTAGATTGAGTGTCCACAACCTAGGTGTTATTTTTCACTCTGAGATGTCTCTGACACAACACACAAACCAGTTAGTTAAAAATTGTCTCTTCCAATTGAGAAATATTTCTAAACTCAGGACTATGTTTTCTAAAAAAGAGCTAGAGATGATAATACATGTTTTTATCTCCTCTCGTTTAGATTATTGTAACAGTATTTTTACATGTTTAAATAAGAAGGACCTTCAACGTCTCCAGGTGGTGCAAAACTCCGCTGGCAGACTTTTAACATGCACCAGTAAAAGAGCTCACATCACCCTTGTTTTAACGACTCTACACTGGCTCCCAGGTCTCTATAGGATCCAGTTCAAAATCTTAGTCCTTACTTTTAGAGCGCTTATATCATTGATCTGTTGACTATCCACAGTCCAGGATGCTCTCTCAGATCTTCAGGCAAATGGTTACTGGTAGTGCCCCGAACTAGGCTTAAGACCAGAGGTGACCGAGCCTTTCAGCCCCTTTCACTACTCATCATTGTGATCTGTACTCACTTGTTAACTGGCCATCACTCCATTCCCGCAGGTTGTTACATTGGTATCAATTTATATACAAAACAATCATCGGTAGAACACCATCATATCTTCGCTAATTACTCATCATTTCCAACAACCAGCATATTTTAATTCAATTCAATTCAATTCAGTTTATTTATATAGCGCCAGATCACGACAAGAGTCGTCTCAAGGCACTTCACAAAGTAAACATTCCAATACAGTTCAGTTCATAAGCCAATCAGTAAAAAAGTTTCCTATATAAGGGACCCAGCAGATTGCATCAAGACACTGACTAGTGTCATTGTGTTGGTACAATCCTCATACTAAGCAAGCATTTAGCGACAGTGGGAAGGAAAACTCCCTTTTAACAGGAAGAAACCTCCAGAGGATCCTGGCTCAGTATGAGCAGCCATCCGCTACGGCTCACTGGGGGTTGAGAAGACAGAGCAGGCACAGGCACACCCCGCACCCACACACACACACACACACACACACACACACACACACACACACACTCACACACATCATGTAAACACACCCACTGCCTTATCACATACTTTAAATAACTCTGCTGGCAGCCGCTCGGGACAGACTACACTCTGTCCAGAGTTGGTCCGTCACCCTTTGCAAACGGTTACATGTGTGGTTCATTGTCTCTCTCTTATCTCCTCAGTTCCGGGTAGGTTGATTGAGAAAATCCCTAAAATGGTAAATGGTCTGTATTTGTATAGCGCCTTCTTAGGGTTCGACAACTCCCCAAGGCGCTTCACAACACAATCAACTCAATTCACCCATTCACACGCTGGTGGGGATGAGCTACGATGTAGCCACAGCTGCCCTGGGGCGCACTGACAGAGGCGAGGCTGCCGAGCACTGGCGCCACCAGTCCCTCCGACCACCACCAGCAGGCAAGGCGGGTTAAGTGTCTTGCCCAAGGACACACAGCAGCATTCTCTGGCCGGAGCCGGGATCGAACCTGCAACCTTCCGATTACTGGACAACCCGCTCTACCTCCTGAGCTACTGCTGCCCTAACATAATTGGTCCTTCGAGCGGAGCCTGGGGGTCTTTGCTGTCGACGCCAGATGCCACCGACCGGACATTGCAGCGCCCCGCTTTCGCTGGAGGTCGGCGCCTGGGGTCTGACGTCGCCAGGGAGCCACCGGGTCTGCGAACTCAAGCTTCTGAGCTGGGGAGATCTGGTGAGACAATCTTGTTTGTTTCTAGATATAAACACAGAGGACGTTACGCAATTCTGGTGTTGAAAAGGGCTTGAGCGTTAGTCCAGAAAGAAAACGCACAAAGGGGCTTGAGCTTTAGTCCAGAAAGAAAACGCAGATAATAGTTAAACAGCTGTGTTGGATACGCCGGTAAGATAACTGTGGAGTGTTCTAAATTTCGTGGGTTGTCCACCACAAGGACTCTGTATCGTTTCGGGTGGTTTTTGAGCATTTTCCCGTGAATTAAACGCGACCTCCAGTTATTACGATAACTGTGGAGAGTCCTAAATTGGGGTTTGTCCACCGTATGGACTCTGAATCGTTTCGGGTGGTTTTTGAGCATTTTTCCGTGAATTAAACGCAACCTCCAGTTATATAATTGTTGGTCTGTCTATTTGTTTGTTCATTGGTTGGTAGTAGTGGAACGAGTTCCCACACTAATCACTCTCCCAAATGGAATTGACCAAGATTGTACTTTCAGCTCGCTGCACATCATGTCCTTTGGATCCTATGCCTGCATGGGTTCTAAAGGAGCTGTGGCCAACACTAAGCCCCTATGTTTTATCGCTCATAAATGCCTCTCTAGTGTCTGGTATCTTTCCCGATTGTTTCAAAACAGCAGTGGTGGTTCCTATCCTTAAGAAATCTGGGTTAAATATTGATTCCATGATGAGTTACCGCCCGATTTCACATCTGTCATTTCTGTCTAAGGTCCTTGAGAAAGCAGTTTATAGGCAGCTGATGGACTACTTAGCATTAAACAGTTTGTTTGAGCTTTTTCAGTCTGCCTTTAGGTCCAATCACTCCACTGAGACAGCTCTGGTAAAGGTAGGAAACAATCTACTTTTAAACATGGACAATGACTATCCTTCAGTTCTACTGTTACTTGATCTGAGTGCTGCATTTGATACTGTAGACCATGATATTTTATTAGCCAGGCTGGAGAACCTAGCTGGTATAACACAGCATGCTCTTTCATGGCTGCAGTCATACTTGTGTGGGAGAACCCAGAAAGTGAACTTTAAAGGCTGCCTTTCTGATGCCCAGGTCATAAAACATGGTGTCCCTCAGGGGTCTGTCCTGGGACCACTACTGTTTTCATTTTATTTGACACCACTCGGCGACCTTTTACGATCGTTCGGGGTTTCTTTCCACTGTTATGCGGACAACTTGCAACTGTATATCCCTATTACGGGCCAGAGCTGTGCAGGAATTAGCAATCTGCAGGCTAGTCTTATGGCTGTGAAACGCTGGCTTTTAGACAATTTCCTGTTTTTAAATGTGGACAAAACAGAGATGATGTGTGTTGCTCCAAAAAAACCTTTGCCTCAAACACAAGCCATCACAGTAAAATTTGAAGACTGCATTTTAAATAACGTTGACAGGCTCAAAAATCTGGGAGTTTGGTTTGACCCAACCCTGACATTTGAATTTCATTTGAAAGAAACTGTTAAAACATCTTTCTTTCATCTGAGAAGAATTGCTAAAATTCGGTTGATTTTATCAGATAATGATGCAGGAGTCCTGGTGCATGCCTTTGTTTCATCCAGAATTGACTACTGTAATGCCATTCTTTCTGGTTTGCCCCTAAAGAGCTTCCGCTGCTTACAACTTGTGCAAAATGCAGCTTAGCAGGAAACAAGAAGTACGACCATATCACACCTGTACTGGAATCCGTGCATTTGCATTTCATGCTCCATCGCTCTGGAATGCTCTGCCACAGGACGTCAGACAAGCATGCTCAGTGGAAGTTTTTAAAGCTAAACTGAAAACATACCTTTTTACTAAAGCTTTTACTGATTGATTACTTGATTCTTTTTAATTTTTTTAGCCGTTTCTATGTCCTGTTTTAGCTTGTTCTTAATTTTGATTTTATTGCTTATGTGTACTTCATTTGTTTACAGCTGATGCTGTTGTTTTTATACTGGGGTACTGTTTTTTATTTTTTATTTGTTTTTTATTTTTTATGTTGTGCAGCGCTTTGTTTAAAGGCGCTATAGAAATAAAGTTATTATTATTATTACTAATAGGAGGTAGACTTCCACCTACTTCCTAGTGCATGATTTGAGTGTGTGGATGTTTTTGTTAAGGTGTGGCTACGTGGATGAATGACCAGTTATTGGTGGTCTTGGTGTGATTTGCGGTGTGCCTGCTGGAACTTTGTCTAATCCTGTTGGGTTTCATGAGTGAGCTTGGAACCTGAGTGTGTGCTGCTGCTGAGTGGGCGTGGACCAGAGTGAGGAGTCCTGCAATAGTGTGTGTGTGCTGGAGGTGTGTCTGAGGTTTTGGTTCTGATCCGTGTGGGCTCAGGGCCTGTGTGTTAAATGCTGCTGTGGTGTCTGTCTGGAGGCGTGACTGTTTGTGTGTGTTTGCTTGAGCTGCAGCGATGAAAAGCAAAACAAATGATTAATTTGGCCCCAAATTCACATTTTGTGCTATCTACATTAAACTAAATGTCCCACACGCAAAGCAGAATAACTACAGTGGCAAACTCATGAACGGTGAATAATAAAACATTATTTTGGCATAATTAACAGCACAAACGCACACAAAGGATCACTAAATTAGGTTGATTACTCCTAAAATGAATCAAATTGAAATATAAAGGACTAAATAGATAAATAAAAAGCGACGAATTAATGAATAGTAATGAATAGTTACATGAATATACATATATGTAACATTTTTTAGCACAAAGAAATTAGATGACCCTGGAGATGAGCAAAATTGGACGACAATTCAGTCAATCACACATCCTAAATAGCAGCATAAAGGAGTTTTGGAAATTAGTTAAACTTTGAACAGTTAAATGGTTAACGTAATATATAATATAAATATAATTTGTAATTATAAAGTAATATAAAATACTGCAGGAGACCGGTAGTTCTAATCCTAAATTTGAACGACAAGGACACAGATAATATAAAAAGTTGATCTACAGAGTCACACTGTCCGGGTTTTTAGGAATTCATTTGAAAATTAGGTTGATAAAATACATATTTGGTCTATAACAGAAGGTTAATTGCAGTCTTTGATTAGAAATATCTATTTGACTAATGATAGAGGTCAATTTCTCTGAAAGACATCAAATTGTGTCGGCTTCCATCATATTTGGGATAAAACCGATCAAAGATTATAAGCAGAGTGGTTCCATGATGGCTGGAGGTCATCTGATGGCGCTGAGATTTATATGTAATCTCTCATGCTGAAGTTAAAGGTCTGTTAATTTGTAAACAACTGAAGTACAATTCCTAATATACATCCTTGAATTTGGGTTTCATTTCTAATTAAGGCCAGGTAAAGTAAAGACTATAAGTTCCTATTGTGCATGGATTTAATCTAAACATCAGGAGTAAATGTTTTACTGAATGGGGGAGAGGTAGAGCGTCCCGTCATGGTCACCGGGACCGATCGGGTAACAATGTGAGCGCAGTGACATGCTGGAACTGCAATCAGAAAGGACATTTAGATAGGAACTACAGGCTACCCCCTTCACATAACTCTAAGGTCATTGATAATACAAACAATGCAGATATTCCTTCTCAGGGTTACCATGCGTGACTCAGAGTTTAATAGTCTTTAATGTTTGTCTAAACAGGTCTGGTACACTTGGGAAAAATTAATCGGAAACTTATTTCAAATAATAACCTGTGAGTTCAAACTGTAATAATAATATTAAGTGGAGATCTCCTAGGTATCAGTTAAAATGAGGATATTTCAGTGGACGAGAGGTGAACCCGGGCAATGAAGAGGTTGCAGTCTGCCTGTTACATTCGAAACTGCATATTGGATACTTTAAATTATCGCCTCTGAACATTGAAATTCCTAAGAAATCACCTGTCGCCACACATGGCTGTACAGAGTTTCTCTCCGGCAGAGAGACAAAGAGAAACCGAGCAGCAGGAGGGTTTCTCACAGTGGCAAACTTACAGCCTTGGGAGTCAAGGGGGGAACTTTGTTTATTAGTAGATAAAAATGAAATAATAAATAAAATAAAATATATAGGTGAGACCGGAGAGAAGTATGATGCATGGATGGTGCTTTTAGACAGATTTATGTTAATAAAGTACTGATAATGATAGATATTTGAATTGCAGCATAAACATGTTAATGGATGATAGAATTAATGGATAATAAAATTATAATAAAATTATGAGTGATAATAAAATTACAGAATGAAAATATGTTGTAGTGGTGAATAATGTGGCCACAGCAAAAGACAACATGTACATTTTAAAGTTGCTATATTCACAGATCTAAATGTAACTACATAAATATAAATTTTGTTTATCAACGACTTGGTAAATGTATCCAAGATACTCGGTACCATTCTGTTTGCAAATGACACAACACTGTTGGATATTAAGGAGGTGGCGAAAGTGATGAATAATGAGCTGATTAGGATTAAAAAACTGGGTTGATTTAAATAGATTGACACTGGATCTTAATATAACAAATTTCATACTGGTTAAAGATAAACACAACAGTGATGTGTCATTGGAAATAGATGGGACTGAAATCACAAGGGTAAAGGAAACAAGAGTTCTTGGAGTGTTTATTGACAAAGACTTGACCTGGAAATCACATATTAGTTACATAAAAGGTAAAATTGCCAAATCCTTAGGAGCATTACATAAAGTCAAGTTCTTACTGACTAATTCTGGTTTGTTGGCATTGTACAATTCCCTGATTGTTCCATACTTGTCTTATTGTGTAGAAATCTGGGGAGCAACATACAAAAGCTATACACAATCGTTATTTATTTTACAGAATAGAGCTTTGAGAATCATCAACTATAGTGGCTGTAGAGATCCATCAAACCTGTTGCTCATCAAATATAAATTACTGAAATTTCATGATTTAAAAGACTGGAAAATCTTACAACTATGTACAAAGCCAACTTAAGTACTCTGCCAACAAACGTTCAGAGGATAATTGTAAAGAGAACTATTGATTATATAGCCTAGTGAACTAGACCAATTCTTGCTTTGCAGAGTTTGGTCTAGGCACGCTTCATTGGAATCCTCGCAGCCTGTGGCTGTCCAATCACAGCTCGCTATAGTTTTGGTTGGGCCAATCACAGCGCTCTATATTTTGGGCCAATCACAGAGCGGGAGTAGCCGATGACGTCAGCGCTGCGGCCGCGAACCCAAGCAAGATGGCGGCAATGCCGGAGCCACGTTCTTTTGAAACGGCTTTGTCATCAACATTGGATTATTTAGACTCCAACGTGCGTAAGTCTGTCGACTATACTTAGCAGCTTCTTATTTTTATCAAACAAAGTAATGGAATGTCCCAGTACACCTGATATTCACATGTTTTTATACAAAAACGACAGAAATCATTGATGTTAGCAAATGTTAGACGCCATTGCTGCCTCCCGCTTTTCCGTCGCTGTGATTACGTCACGTTGTTCGTTACTCTGATTGGTCCTAGCGCTATCCAATTGTGTGCTAACATTTTGAAAGACAACCGTAGATCCCGCCTCATGATTGAGGGCCATCAATGAGTCGTGGCCAGACTATATATACACAGATATAGGATGGCTTGCCAGGCTAGTGATTATATGAATTAGTGATTATATGCTGAGAGAAACTGATATGTTTACAAAACCTAGATTTAGAACTAAAATTAAGGAATGGAGTATGTCTGTAAATGGTGTTATATTATGGAATAACCTTAAAAGGGAAATTAAAAAATCACTGTCATTTAATATATTCAGAAAATGTACAAAATTGAGTGTACTAAGTAATTATGAAAATTTTACATTAAACCAATGGTCATGATAGCTCTGGAAATAAGAATAGGAAATACTTAAAAATTAATCTGTATATGTGTCTGACAAATGGAAACTGTGTAGATCATTTTTTTTCTGGAAAAGGGGGCAGAAATCATAAGATGTTTTCTTCATTCTGCTCCTTTTCATTCAAAGTTGAATTTTTGTTATGTATATCTTATGGGTTAGATGTTTTATTTGTTTTATTTTGAATGACAAGTCGATTAAAGGGAAAAAATTCATAGCTGAAGTTACCTACGGAATACTGATTTTAATTTGACAGGACAGTCCGTATGATATATGACTGGGAAAGCTACATGAAACAGAGCCATGTTTGTCTGGCCCAAGGGCGATGAGGCCCCAGTCAGCTGATGTGTGTGAGGAGCTGAGAGGGGAGAAAAAGAAAACATTCCCCTTATCTTCAAGATTAAACCCTTCAAGGCCAACAATAAGGGAAGCTTGTGTGGCAGACTTCACACAGTCTTCCAGAGTAAAAAAGGGAAACAAATTTATAGTTGTTTAGCGGGGGAAAATAGATACAAAGGACACTGTAAATTTATAATCTTTATCGCATCCGTCTGAGTAAACCCCACATATCTTCCACGAGGCCTTCAAACAGTCCCAAAACATCCAACCACAGCCAGAAGACCTCGAACATGTCCAGTTAGCCACACCACGTCATAAAACCACAAATGTCAGAGACCACTGGCTCACCCACCCACTCACACGCACACACACTCACACGCACACACACACACACACACACACACGCACACATTCCAAGGTCTACATGATTTCACTTTAAAATGTTTCAGTCACACAGTCACGTTTCTTCTTGTATCAGAGCATTTAATGGTCAATAGTTAAATCTCAGGGTTATTTGTCTCTGCAAATTTATATTTATTCTATGTGGACAGTTTAGGCTGCTCCAAGGTTGAGCAGCTGTTTTCTTCAGGCCTGTTTATTATTTTGCCTCGACGTCTTGGTACAGAGCAGTTATACAATGGCTGGTACCAAGGACGTCGTCCAGACTCAATGCAGCTCCCTCCTCTACCGTGGAAACAAATTTCTTAGAAATGTACTTATTTATACAAATGTATTATTTTCTGGTAGACAAAATTGGTGCAGAAAGATTCTTGTTTTGGGATATCGGTCTCTGAATCTAAAATGCTTAAGTTGATGAATTTCTCTGTTTGCACACCTTTGAACTATGGAAGAATCGCAGCATGGGAACGCCCCGTGGCAAGCAGCTAACGCACGCTTCGAAACTGTTGGGGCTGCTGGAAGCAGTCCAGCTCCCAAAACACCTGGCCTTGTGCAAATGTCAGGCTCACCAGACTGCTGACTCATATGTCTCCAGGGGAAACTCTTTTGCTGTCCGGAGTGCAAAGCTTGCAGCTCAACGGCTCCCTCTGCCGGAAACTTCATTTTACTGCTCTGAGACCCTGACACATGAGATCCTGCTTGACGGTTGATAGTTGATAAACACGTCTTTCCACACTGTAAACTTTTCTTCTTTTGCTAAAGACTATTATCGGAAATGTTTGATTTGTATGAGAATACCCATTTCACACCATACACATGGATTTCATTGAATTGTCACAGATGCATGGAGTGAGATATTGCCTTGTGGTGATAGATGCATTATCCAAATGACCAGAAATTTTTTTTTTCTTTCTACTTATGGAATTCCTTCTGTTATCAGGTCAGACAATGGTCAAACAATGGAACACATTTTTGTTAATGAGGTGATGACTAGATGCTCTGGAACTTAGGGGATTGTGGTTTTCTGAGGAAACAAGTCATAATATACAATGATCTCGCAGAGCCCTCTTGTGCTTTTTCGCCCACACAGGTCATGAAAGCAGGAAAATGGGTCCTGACCAAAGTGATTAAACGAGCTAACTGGATTTGTCCGCGTTGGGATGGTCCGTCTCGGGTCCTGCTCCCCCCACAGCTGTGGAAGTTGCTGAGAGGCCATCTTGGATCCACCTTTTCTCATGGTAAACTCGTCAAGTCACCTAACCGCCACTAGGGCGGCAACGAAGTCCAGGCTTCAAAGGGGCTCATGACAACAGGTCACGTGCGTCTCAAACCTTGTGAAGTTGGTCGTCCGCTACAGGCATACAGGATGCCTCACTCTGATGATGACAATGGTTTACGTGAATGTGGCCTCTTCTATGGCCCGCCTCTCAGCACCTGACAGACGGTTTGGTACAGCAACAGCTGCCTGGGGCACTGGAGATGGAACGGAGTTTGGATCTGCACCAATTGTGGGACGGGGCCCCTCCCTGCCCACAGACCGACGTGATGGACCGCCACCTGCACTCGCGGACCCATCTGGACGTCACAGGAGGACAAGACGGAAGAGAGACTCCAGATCGGGATGGGAAATCCGGACCCACACACCCAAACTGCACCCTGGTTTCACGGTTCCTGGGACGGAGGGACTTCGTCTGGACTCACCACTGTCAGAAGGAACTCCTGGTTTGCAACGGTCACTGCCATCGTCCGAGCAGCACAAGTCAACGCGTCGTGCTATGTCTGCTCGCTAATACCACACTCCCTCAAAGAGTCATCACTTCTACGGCCTGAAGCGTTATGTTCAGTTGATGTTTTGGTATTCTGTATGGCTTAGCTCATCCACCACACTCCACTGACTCAAATGACCCTTGGTTGCGCACAGACACTTCTGCCCTGACACAGTGTTCATCATGGCATGACAATTTGTTAAGAATCAATAGCACTGACGTTTTTGCAGACCACACAGGTTCACTCACACCACATAGATAGACCGCACATTCAGCTACGTAACTTGACTGCACTCACTTCCCAAGGTTTTTCAGGTTTTCCACCTTTCATGGTAGCAACCAGGAACATGTTAATGCAACACCATCTTGCGCTGGACCGTCTGTTGGCCTCGGAAGGGGGCCTTTGCCATGTCATAGGTCACGCTCTTGGTTTCAGATGTTGCGCCTTTTTACCTGACACAGCCAGCAACATCACCGCCACCCTTGCACACATGAACGACCTCTTATCTCAAATGAAAGCTGATGAGCTCAGTGTTCCGAGAGGATTCGCCTTCTGGGAATGGATGAATTCTGGTTCCTGGTACACATTAGTACAATAATTATTACAATTTATTGCTACGATATTTGATTCTAGTCGTTATTTTTCTTGTTTTTCTTGCTATGTTTTCATGCTGCATTGTACCATGTATCGTGTTTTTGTGTCACCTATATGATTAATGTTTCACTTGTTCACTATTCTGCTGTTTTGACTCACGCACCTGCTGCTCCAAATGATTTTGATATATCTGATTTGACCGGTATTCCGGTTTCCCAACTATAATTGTTGGTTTTTACTCTATGTTTTTACTGGAATGATGCTTGGGATGAAGTTCTTAGTATTGTGGTATTGATCTCTGACTGCAGCTCAGCTGCAGCTTCATGTGCTGTCATTTACCATCATGTGATTGCTTCTACTGATTTCGCATTTGGTACAGAGGTTTATTATTTTGATTCTACTGTTGTCGCTTATTTTACATGACTTGCTTAGCGCAGAAATCTCATGCATGTTATGTATGAATACCATACAACAGGAGGGATTATGTTATAGAATTTCTAAGTCCTGTACTGCTTCTCTATTTCCTCTGCACCTCATCTCTGAATCTCACACACACACACTCTCACACACATCATGTACACACACCCACTGCCTTATCACATACTTTAAATAAACTCTGCTGGCAGCCGCTCGGGACAGACTACACTCTGTCCTGAGTTGGTCTGTCACCCTTTGCAAACGGTTACATGTGTGGTTCATTGTCTTTCTCTTATCTCCTTAATTTCGGGTAGGTTGATTGAGAAAATCCCTAACACTAACTGTAGCCTCTTTTATAAAACAATGCCGCCAATTTTCCGCAATGCCAATGCGGCATCAGGGAGCGTTAGGTCGTTTATAAGAGCTCAGACTGTGGCGGTAATGTTGCGCAATCATGTCCGTTTTATAAAAGATTACGCGATGGCGGCAAAAAGGGGGTATGGGGGTGGTCTCTGCACTGTCACGGACTTCCGTGTATTTTGGACATAACTTGCTTTTTATTGCGATCGAAGCCGTGCTCCTTAAGTTTTTATTTTAACAACCAGCTACAGGTGTGTCCTCCACCATCCCTGTGAGCTGTCAGATGATCTGAGCTGCAGATCTAACAGAGAAGCTCCCGGAGCACCGCAACGCTCCAAATGATCATCTCAGCTGATTCTGTTTACAAACGTGAAACTTAAGCGCGTGTTTACTTTCATTTTTAATATAGTTCCCGGCCGGAGCGCAGCATTAATTCATCACATGGTCATGACACCTCCCTCTGTTGCGCCAAGGCTTAATGTGCGTTTATAAGATCGGCGAAGCCGCAATATTACCGCAATATTACTATCAAGCGTGGTGGCACAAATGCCGCAAAATTCCCGCAACGTGATGCCGCCATGGCGCGTTTATAAGAAACACGTTGCGGTAATATTGCGCTGATTTGCCGGCACGGTGTGTCTTATAAAAAGGGCTTTTGTGTCTGTTGCTGCTGCCTCTTGGCCAAATCGTCGTTGTAAATGAGAATGAGTTCTCAATCAATCTCTCTAAAAAATATAATCAACATATTCAACTATAAATCCATCTGGAACCGCTACCATTCCTTCTGGACTCCCAAGTCCGGTAAGGAAAAAATAAGTCATTTGGCAACGCTACAACACACACAGAGACTGGATCTTAAAAGACAGATCCTTCTGAGACCAGCAGAACCTTCGTGCCATCCTGGATTACAGCCAAAACAACGAGCCGAGTTAACGAGCGGCAGCAGCAAGTTAACGAGCGGCTGCAGCGTCAGGAAAAGTAATTCTGGTAAGCTATCTATTCATTTTTTCTGGAGTAATATCAATATATACACGCAGAGGTAAAACTAGCAGCACATTCTTTTATTTTTCTGTAGATTATTGAATTATATTGGGACAGAATGATAAAGCTGTCTCATCAGCTGAGAGCTCCTGGTGGGAGCGCTACAAACACAGGAAGTAAATATTCAATAAACGTAAACAAACTGTACTGATTTTTGTTCTGAAGACGTTCATCATCCTCCTCCACAATAGTTTTGCCACTGGTGTCCAGATTGGCTCACGACTATTCTGAGTTAAACAGCCTCAAACATGTGTGCACCTCCAGTTACCCAGCTTGCTGCAGTAGAGGTCAAACTCCGGTTGAACTCCCGGCTCTCTGATATCCGTTCTCCTCGTCGTTTTCCAGAGAAAAACAATCTGACCCACTAGCAGAGGTCTCAGAAGCTACATCTGACTGATAAAACATTGTTGTCTGCTATAAAGCTAACGCAGAAATACCGAGCTGCAGCACTGTTTTACACTAGCTTTCTGTGAGAAGTTCCTTGTGAAACGTCATCGTCGGCTTAACGCTCAGACCGGAAGCCTTCCTCTGTTTTTTCCCGCGCAGTTTAAAAACACTGGATTTTCTTAAAAATCCAGCCGTGAAAATCCCAAAACGAAATTCACTTGAGGTTTTATTACATTTTTACAAGTGATTAAAAGGAAATTTGCCTCTGGCCAATATCTTTAATAATAAATGACAATATCTTAAAAAAGAAACAGGTCCCAATGTTTTGTTTTGACCAGGATCTGTTATTGCAGTCTGTGACCCCAGCCATTCAGCAGCACTTTATCAGAATTTTATTTTCACTGATCCTTGTTTGTATTTTTGTCATCATAAAAGATGCACTGACCTTTCTATAATAAAGATAAAAAAACTCTAACTTACTGTGGGAGCAGCAGTAGATGGTTTAAATGTGAATCCAGATGGCACAGCACACAATCATGAAAACAATGGTTGGAGGCATTTCTAAAGAGGTCATGCTAAATTGTGCCTTGTTCTAGATTTTTGATGTGAACTGAATATGAAATAATTTCTGAGAGAAGTCCTTTTTTTAAATTATGAGGGTAAATGTGAGGCTACCACAGGACTTAGGGCAATGTGAGTGCAGCTGAGCCAATGTAATGTCTTTTTATTTTTGAGTGAACTTCTTTACCACACACTCATGGCTGTGTGTGTTTGTGTAATAAAGTGCATCACCTTGCCCTGCTATGTGAAATTACTCCTTTTCATAAAAAAACATGTTACAGCTGCTAATTTCAGAGTAGCAACATGTTTGGCTTCTAAAACAGTAATGATTTATATTTTTTAATGTTGGATTGACAATATAGATTTTTGCTAAAGGAAAAAGTAAGATCATCTTCACACTCTTAACTCATTCGCTGCCATTGACGACTTTAGTCGTCATTTGCATTTTTTTATGGGGCGGGCGTTGGAACGAACACTCGCACCGTGAGAACAAACTTCACGTGTCTAAAGTGGATCTTCATCCGTGTATGTCACACTTCACGTGATCAGGAAGCGGAAAATCATTGAATTAGGAGGTCGTTTTGGGACACTGCTGTGAAAAAAAGCGATGCACCAACCAGAAATGCTTCTGCAGCTCACGCTTCAACAACAGATTGTGAAAGAACGGATAACGCTAGAAATACGGCGATTCTTCCTGATGTAAGAGGTGAGTCTACTCTTTCTTTTGGTATTTTTGGTGTTTACATGATCATAGAGCACAATGTTCTGTGACTCTTCAAAAAACAGTTAAAATGCTCAAAAACGCTGGCAGTCAGGGGCTTTCTGATCAGAAAACGGCTGGCAGTTAATGAGTTAAGATGCATGTGTAACCCCTGTTATAAACAGATCTTAAAAAATAATATATATATATATTCATCAATTAATAAATCACATGATTAGATCAGCTATTAGCTAAAACTGTTAAAAACTTATAATAAATAAATAATTTACTTAATAATTATTTACAATCTTATTTTGAAAACCAGATGCTGTGAGCTCTTGTCAATAAAGAATATTCAAACATTTTCTGAGGAAGCCCCTCCTCCTAGACTGAGTATCTGCTGAGGCTTTGACGGGCAGACAGCTAGAGCAGAAGCAGAGCCATCGTTGAGTTCAGTAAAACAGATCTTATTGAACCTTAAACTATATAAATTGACTTGTAACCTGGCCAGTTTGGAGGAGTACGCTCTGGAGTTTATTAGCTTTGGGAGGAAGTTTTGGTGAGTTGTTTCTAGTGAAAAAATACTAATTTTTACATAACTTTGCTACCGAACTAACACAGGGTTAACTTCTGTACAGCGTTTGTCGCTACGGTAACAACGAGGCAATTAACCTCTGCCCCAGACGGTAAACTACCGGTACACACAGGGTTCGAATTACGGGGGAGCTAAAGGGAGCCCGGCTCCCCTGAAAGGGCGCCGGGCTCCCCTGGAAGCCCTCAACTTACACACCCAGGGGGAGCCCGAACAAAGATCCAGTTCCTACATATATTACATTATTTATTTGGACTCTCAGCGTAACGGGTCTGTTTTTGGGCGGAGAGAATGGAGAGCGGCAGAGCGCTGATTACTGATGCGCTCCGCCGGGCAGCTGTGTCCTGCGCACGGCCACAGTAACATTCTCAAAGTGGCGCCACCAAAAAAAACATAATTAACACAAGATCGTTCATGTTTGCTCATATTTTCTCTTTCATTTGTGCCTGACGCTATCCGCTGCTGCAGCTCCCGTGCTTCAGTGACGTCACCTCACTGGCGCGGCCGCACAGCTCACATTCCGCTGTTTTTGCGGTTGACAGATCTTTCTGATCTGCTAATTTCAAAAGTAACTCATTCGTTGAAAATGAAGAAGCCATGCAGCAGTTTTTCTGGAGGATTGAGAGGAGATGCAGCTAAAACACAGACAGGACAGGAAAATAGTCGCATAAAAAAACCCAAAGTGCTTGAAAAGTTACACGTTTGTAACTTTACAATAATAATAATAATTTATAAGTATGTAATATTTATTTGTTTGATACAATTCAGATCACCCTCAAAACTCAGTCCCACACCCAGGGCCGTTTCTAGGCATTTCAGGGACCAAGCCCCCCCCACCCCCCCCACCCCCCACCCCCCACCCCGTCTTAGTGGGCTCCCCCGGAAGCCTCTGTGTAATTCGCACCCTGGGTACACAACAGAAAATGGTAAAAACCCCTAAAATATCATTTTATTCTTTATTGTAATGATCGCTGTGTACATTGTTTTAACTTTGGTGATTTATTTTATGCTAAATGAGGTTTTATTTTTGTGTAATTGCAAGCGGTTAACAGTCGTTAACACTTAACAGTCACTAGCTTCTGTTCACTGCTAGTTACGTAGCCTCTGCAGTCATGTAAAAGGGCTGATGTGTTCAACAGTAAGTGTAAATATTATTTTATGCTAAATGTAAAACTTTTTATGTTAAATAAGATATTTGTTGGCCTGCTCAACAGGCCAGGTTTTTTTATCTACCCTGGAAACGACCTGGAATCCTCATATCTGGATTCTGGACCTGATTTGGGCCTGAACTGAGGATCGAGGCGAGCCAGTACAACCCAGGACACTTTCAGGATCAGCGGAGCTTCACAGAGGCACACTCGCAGTCCTGCTTTCATCAACTTTACTCCATACAGTTCCAAGGTTTGGGGTAGGATTTGTTCACGTGAGGAGCACATCTCAAGTCGTTCATATTGTGAATGGACAATTGAGACTTTGCTAAGCTCAAGGACAAAACCTCAGATGTTTTGTATTTATATTGCTGTGTAATCGTCCATGTGAATACTTATTTTTTGTACTTTTAAAGGGTACCTAAAGTGTGATTTTAAAGTGACAAAACCTTTTTGGAAATCGAGTGGAATGAATTGTATAAACTGAAAGGAATGAATTGCATAAACCTAATTCAAGCTTAAACATAAATTAGGGCAATCCAAAGTAAGTTTAAAATCCAGACACTCAAAATTAGATGACCGGTCATAACTTAAACTTGAAATTAGACTAGGAACTTAGAATTTAAACCTTTATTAGACCTTTAACCCAAAGGGTAAAATTTAAAATTTAAAACAGGCATATTCTAAAGCATACCTCAAATAACTGAGGTAGCATTTGTCTGTTTATTGTTTGTCGTTGTTTGTTATTTATCCGCTGTGAGTTAAATTGCCGGCTTTTTCCAATTAAAGGTAACACTCTCTGACTCTCATTTTAGCTACTCACCACTCCTTCAGAACCTAGATCTGGTCCAGCAGTGTATTACCCCTGCTTAATAGCACAGGTGTTACACTTGTCTTATCCACTATTGAGAACTTTACAGAAGCACAACCAAGAAGACATGACATAGAAGGGCACTAAAGGCTGGACATATACTACAGACAATTAGGGGCTTCGGCTGAAGGGTGTCTAGGCTCTAAAGTGATGCTTAGTTGGTTGGTTCAGTGTTTGTTGCCAGATTGTTAAATCACAGGCGACCATGGTCAAGAAGAAACACTGTCTACAGTTTCTAAAGTTTGACAAAAGATGAATTGAGCTACAGGCCTGTGGATTAACACTGAAGGTTCGTTTGAAGATTATCTTTTCAACATTTAGATTTATCAAAGGTATAAATGCATAGGCATTGAAACTTCCTTATAACTATTTTCTCTTTTATTACTCAGTTTCTGTAATAATTTTTGATTAGCTTTAAAGGAGTCATCACCTATAATACCGTGGATATCTATGTCCTATTATAGTCTTTTAGGCCATTGAAATAAAATTAAAAATGTGCTTTTCTGATCCTTTTTTGTAAAGGACATATTTTCTCGCGAGATCACACGCGATATTTTGGCTGTGTCGGACGCGCGCAGGACTGAGGGGCGCGTTGATTGGTGGAAGGAAGCAGCTTCAGCATCTCGCTCCAAAATAACAAAAGTTATAACTGAACCCGAACTGGCAGTGACCCACCGGATCCAACAGTACGAGCCCGAGCATCGCCTCATGCGTAATGGCTTCCTCGCTTGTTGTTGAGGTTTTTTTTCAGCGAAGTACCGTAAACTGGAAAATGATGGGACACGGCATTGGAGATCTGTAAACAGTCTAGATGGGACAAAGCAAGCTAAACAGCCTGGCATCGGCTCATCATGCTGTTGTGAAGATCGAATACACAAACCGAGTGGAATTTTTTTTCCCCCGTAACACGGATCAGCAACGGTAAGACAAAATTTATGCGTTTCACGTTATGAAATGAGCTTTGTTGTGCTGGTTTGTTCGCTGCTGGCCTCATATTTGGTTAAACTTGCCTTTGTGACGACATATAGGCCAGAGCTCAAGTTCTCGTTTTGGAGTGCGCGTGCTCGTGGGGTGCATGTGAGCTGGTTGAAGAAGGCAAGAGTAAACAAACGCTTCAATGTTAAATATCGGTTTCTTGGCCAGTGAAAAATCAATAGGAAGCCATTATAGACATTTGTTCAAGTGGAAAAGTGAAAATTTCAGGTGATGATTCCTTTAAATAAAACAATAGAATATTGTGACACATTTGGTTGCAAACTTTGGATTAGACAAAACTTTCAAAATCCTACAAACATTTTTCACTTACAATAGGATTGATAGAACAAACGTTATCCACCTTTTTCTTACGGCCCATCATGCTTTGTGCAAAAAATGTGAGCAACTTCCGGTCCGTGTTTGTTTACAGTGAGAAGATGCGATCCCTTCGTGCTAATCCTCTTTTTATGGGCTTTTAGAGACTGAAAACATGCATGAACACCAGCTGTCACAGCTCAAACGGGACACCGTTACACTCCTTCTGCCTACTGAAGCAGAGAGGTGGGGGGGACGGTCTTAAAGTCTGGCCAAAGCTAACATACAGTAGCATTTTAGCTATTTTCTGAACTCAGTTGCGTCTGACAGCGAGGCAATAAACAATCTTAAAAGATCTGAGGCTTATCAGTACCTACATAGTAATAATGTTGGTTGTGTTTTGTTGAAAGAGGTGGGACACAATCTTATTTACTTAAAAGCAGACGTAGAGCCGAGTCAGAGCCTTAAATCCCTCATCACCAAGTTTTGGGTTTTAGTTTCTACATCAGGCTAGGGCACGTCGGGCAAATGTCAGCGTGTCACCCATACAAAGTAACTGGATCGTCACCGAATTGGGCACGATGTCAATGGTTGGGCTTTTGTCAGTATCACGGCGGGCCATTGGACTGACATTTGTGACATTTGCCCGACACTTGCAATACCGCGCCTTGACCACTTGATGGCACTACAGGCTTGATTTTTGACAGCTTTGACGCAAAGCATACAGCCGTGAAATTACCCAAACTTACTTTTTGTGTCCTTTTCAATGGTCTAGAATCACATTAATGACTGTCCCTAACACTATTCTGGCCCTTAACTTGACTTTTTCATTACATTCTTGACACTTTCAGTACATTCCATAACCACCAGTGACATTTGCAAACCACAGACCTCATCACAAATGTAATGACGTTGTCACACGTATCCTTACACAAAGTAGCTACGATAACATTCCCTAAACATTAGCGGTTGCCATGGAGACGACACCCCAGTGACATTTGCAAACCACAGACCTCATCACAAATGTAATGACATTGTCAAACATATCCTTACACAAAGTAGCTACTCTAACATTCCCTAAACATTAGCGGTTGCCATGGAGACGACACCCCATTGACATTTGCAACCACAGACCTCATCACAAATGTAATGACATTGTCAAACGTATCCTTACACAAAGTAGCTACGTTAACATTCCCTAAACATTAGCGGTTGCCATGGAGATGACACCCCAGTGACATTTGCAACCACAGACCTCATCACAAATGTAATGACATTGTCAAACGTATCCTTACACAAAGTAGCTACGCTAACATTCCCTAAACATTAGCGGTTGCCATGGAGACGACACCCCAGTGACATTTGCAACCACAGACCTCATCACAAATGTAATGACATTGTCAAACGTATCCTTACACAAAGTAGCTACGCTAACATTCCCTAAACATTAGCGGTTGCCATGGAGACGACCCCAGTGACATTTGCAAACCACAGACCTCATCACAAATGTAATGCCATTGTCAAACGTATCCGTAGACAAAATAGCTATGCTAACATTCCCTAAACATTAGCAGTTGCCATGGAGACCACACCCCAGTGACAAAAGCAAACCACAGGCCTCATAACAAATGTAATGGCCATTGTCAAACGTATCCTAAGCTAACAATTCCATAAACTAGCTAACACCTCACTAAGTGTCCATACAACACGTTGTTGTATGGACATTTTTTTTTATAAAAATGCATACGCAGATCATCTGATCAATACGCTGACCCACTCATTTCTGCAAAAAGTCAATATTGTGTTCTAAAACAGGGTTTAGTCAAGATCCAACAATGCACAGGGTCATTACGTCCCAAATGCAGTTTCACCTCCGAAAATTGTAACCGTACCACGTTGCGTTGAGGAACAGTGGGAAAAAAACGAGAATCTGTTAGTTAAATGGGCGTAAAAAGTGCCAAACAGGTCATTTAAGCACCTGTCACGACCAGCACGAAAAGCACAGCACACACTCGCATGCACAGCACGATACAGAATCAGCTTTCGTTTGGTAAAAATCGCATGAAAATTGCCATTTTTGAGCAAATATTTGTATTTTAGGCCTAAAGGTGCCATGTGCTCGCCAGCTAGCACTTAGCATCGTTCGATCTGCACGAATTCGACGTATGTCGTAGTTGTCATAGCCGGTATTCACCTTCCAAAGGCGCGGGATCGTACGTTTCACGCGAGCCGAGATACAAGACTTAACGAGCGTGACCTTTGGCCTAGTTTCCATTCCAGTGACAAATGACATTCCATTGTAACATGCAATTTTATGGCATTTGTCAAATCACTTTTCTCAGCTTTTAGATAAGCCAGGATGATGGGAACACATCACAGCAGTCCGCCCCAGTCTCGGGAACAACATATTAAAAATTCATACATGTAGGTCAAGCAGAAATGTCTGTTTTGATCGTCACGTCTCAAACTCTGACCACAGGACCTTTAAAGTCTGAAAAGTCAAGCTGGCCCTATAAATGTTCCAGTTTTGATATTCAAAGTATGTTTTAGCATGTTTTAAGTATGTACGAGATTATTAAGTCTCTCCAACAGTTGACAGTCCAAAATCTGTGTATCCATGACCTTTTTCCAACAATTTGTGAGCAAAAACATGTTTTGATCCTGCTGTGACACACACTATTACAATTGAATGGAATGAGCAACCATGTAAATGTACTGTAAGTGTAAGCGCAATATTGTTGTGCACTCTTAACGAGCTTGACCTTTGTCCCAGTAGAGAGGTTTTAGTGGGTCATGGGCAGCTGAGTTGACTGTTGGACTGGTACAGTGGCATTTGTCTTACTTATTTCCAAATGCACATGGACCTCATGTGTCAAAGTTGATCTAACAGGTCCAGACTGGACAACAGTATGTACCTGAATTGTCAAATTGTCCCTACGCGATGAGTAACATTTGCACTACATTTTGTCCAGCTAATGTCACAATCCGTTGTCCCATGATGAGGTAAGGCACGTGCCAAGGGGGAGGGGCTAGGGCCTGTGACGATCACCATAATCCGTTGTGCCATGATGAGGTAAGGCGCGCGTCAAGGGGGCGGGGCTAGGGCCGGTAACGATCGCCACAATCCGTTGTCCCATGATGAGGTAAGGCACGTGTCAAAGGGGAGGGACTAGGGCCCGTGACGATCGCCGCAATCCGTTGTCCCATGACGAGTAAGGCTCGTGTCAAGTGGGAGGGGCTAGGGCCGGCGACAATCACCATACTCTGTTGTGCCATGGGGTAAGGCACGTGTCAAGGGGCGGGGCTAGGGCTGGTGACGATCGCCATACTCCATTGTGCCATGATGAGGTAAGGCACGTGTCAAGGGGCGGGGCTAGGGCCGGTGATGATCGCCATAATCCGTTGTCCCATGGTGAGGTAAGGCACGTGTCAAAGGGGAGTGGCTAGGGCCGGTGACGATCGCCATAATCCGTTGTGCCATGGTGAGGTAAGGCGCGTGTCAAGGGGGAGGGGCTAGGGCCCGTGAAGATCACCACAATCCGTTGTCCCATGAAGAGGTAAGGCACGTGTCAAGGGGCGGGGCTAGAGCCGGTGACGATCGCCATACTTCGTTGTGCCATGACGAGGTAAGGCGCGTGTCAAGGGGGCGGGGTTAGGGCCGGTGACGATCGCCATACGCTTTTGTCCCATGTCCGGGTAAGGCGCTGTCAAGGAATTTCTATGCTTCTCTATTTCATTCTGTATCACACACACTCACACACACACACACACACACACATTTGAACACACCCACTACCTTATCTCTTACTTTAAATAAACTGTGTTGGCAGCCGCTCTGGGCAGACTGTACTCTGTCCTGAGTTGGTCTGTCACCATTTTGCAAAAGGTTCTATGTCTGTGTCTTATTTGTCTATCTCCCTTATTTCCTCAGCGTCAGACAGTTAGGTGATTGGGAAAATCCCTAACATAAATTGGTCCTTCGAGCGGAGCCTGGTCATCTCGCTGTCGACGCCAAACGCCACCGCCGGACATAGTCGCGATACATCAAAATCCTCCAGCGCCCGGCTTTCGCTGGGGGTCGGTGTTTGGACTCTGACGTCGCCAGGGGGCCACCAGGTCTGCGAACTCAAACAGCTGAGCTGGGGAGATCTGGTGAGACATTCTTGTTTGTGTGTGGTTGCTGGCTCTGGGAGGTTTGGCTTTTCAGCGCTGGCTGATACAAGCGCACCTCTGGGGTTAAAGGGGCTTGAGCGTTGGTCCAGAAAGAAAACGCAGATAGGGGCTTGAGCGTTGGTCCAGAAAGAAAACGCAGATAGGGGCTTGAGCGTTGGTCCAGAAAGAAAACGCAGATAGGGGCTTGAGCGTTGGTCCAGAAAGAAAACGCAGATGATTGTTGACAAAATTAAACGAAAATTCCAGTTATATGTTGTTGGTCTGTCTATCTGGTTGTTCATTGGTTGTTTGCTGTTGAATGTG
Organism: Aphyosemion australe; assembly: GCA_006937985.1. Taxonomy (NCBI): domain Eukaryota; kingdom Metazoa; phylum Chordata; class Actinopteri; order Cyprinodontiformes; family Nothobranchiidae; genus Aphyosemion; species Aphyosemion australe. The sequence goes on along the minus strand of SSNS01000745.1, from coordinate 1,339 downwards.
TGAGAGAGTGAATGGACTTATAACTTCCTTATAGAGAGGGGAGCTTATAACTCATTTTGCTCACGCACTTCTCGTACCGGTGGTCTGGGTGTTATAGAGGTTGGTTTTCACACCGTAAATTGAATCTCGCTGTGTTTCCTACACAGTAGAAGGGCAGATTCAAAAAGCCTGACTCAGACTTCGTGCCGGGGGAGTTGTGCTGTGATTTACGTCATCATGGGGAACAAATCTTCCCAAATACCCTTAAATAAAGACGGTGCATTTATGGAGGCCAAAACGCCTCAATGTGGTGAAATTTCTAGAAAATGGATTAAAAGCCATGGTTTTTCTGGTAATCTGCTTGTTGCAGACATTTTGAAGCTTCAGGGTGATCTTAAAATTGAGATTATAAAGGAAAAGAAAGAAGGCAGTAAGAGCAAGCTGAAAACTGAGTATGAGTTCTCTGAGTTGTGGCTGCAGGAGGCGTCCCGTAGGCTGAGGGGTAGGGACAGGCGAGCTGCACAGAAGGCTCAGAAAAAGCAAAACAGAGATAGCCAGGTCTTGGGCTTGATAACACCGGAGGAGGAGACCATATTGTTGATGAGACGGAGAGGCGTAGGAGGGGCGGGGCACTCGCCAGCTGCCTCTGCTTCATTCGTCGCTCCCTGTGATGACGCAGAGCAGTTGCCTCCTCCACCGCCTCCTACTCCACCTCCTCCTCCTCCACCTCCTCCTCCTCCTCCACCGCCTCCCCCAACGCCCCCGCCTCTGCTGTGTGGGCATGAGCAGGGGGGGGGAGCGAATTCTTCTGGGCAGATAGTAATACACCAGACAGCTGCTGAGAAAAGGAAGGCAGAGGCCTTCATCCTGAGGCCAGACGGTTACATAACTAGGCAGGCACAGGCTGAGGGGACATCAAATACAACGGCCACAGATCAGATTAAAACGGAAGATGCCACTTCTGGTCTTTACCCTCTCGTGCAGGTTGCAAATCCACGTTATGGTGTGGAGCCTGAAGCTAACCCAACAATCTCTGTTTACCGACCTTGGACCCAGGCTGATATAGTGCAGGCTGCAAATGGTTTGACTGGGGTCAGTGATGATGTATACCAGTTCTGCTCTGATTTGCATGAGCTCAGGGGCAGTTTTTGTTTAAATGGTATAGAAATCTATAAAGTCATTCAGAATGCCTTGGGTCTCCGTTGGGGCAGAGTGCAGGGGGAGTATACAGGAGTTGGGACAGATAGAGCACCTTTAGCTGCAGGGTCTATGGAGCTGTCAGCTCAGCTGGACCCACTATTAGAGAGAATTAAGACACAGTTTAAGAAAACAGCTGACTATGGTAAAATTAGTGAGACAA
>SSNS01000744.1:178743-200315 GCA_006937985.1 Aphyosemion australe | reverse complement strand
ATGGATGGATGGATGGATGGATGGGTTCGGCTCCACCCATTCTACAGTGTATCGTTCACCCACTCACATGCTGATGATGAACACATCCGGGAACTTTGAGCGAACTTGCCATATATATGTACTTAGGATTGGAACAGTACTTGGACCATCGTTGATGACGTTTCACAAGGACAGGAGTACACAAGTACAGACAAGTACGCATATTGAGAAATGGCCAATGATGAGAGCCAAGTCCTTCATCTTGTCTCCCAGTAACACACACCCCCTCTCACGGACATTGGCGGAACACATCGCCGTTGTTTTCCCAACAGTAGCTGATGGGCCGGTCTTGGCTCAAAATGCCTGGGCTGATTCTTTTGTCCCAGTGCAGCCCTGCCCACATGGCAGCACAAAAGCTGAGTTTTGTGTGTCATGTTTTATGGCGTAAGAGAGAATGTTATAATCAAGTAGAGAAACCATAAAGTAGCTCGATATCATTTCAAATTTCACTTTCGTTGTTTCTCATTCTCATAAGAGTATTATAGCCCAAATGGTTTGAATTGTTTGAACCAAGCCCAATAAAACACAGGCCTTATTTTAACAAAAATAAAAGACGATTCTAACAAAAACCAAGATCTAGTTGCTCCTAAAACTGCCCATAAAAATCATGTCAGCAACCTCAGCCTGGTGCTTGCCTCAGCTATTGATTTTCTGCTTATTTGTGTGACAGAGGACTATTACAGAGGCCGAATATTGTCTCATACCCCCCCAGGGGACTTTCAGTAAAACGCCTTCCAGCTGGACCGAGGCTCACTATTTGTTTTTGACCACTGCTGCAACCTGCAGCCCACAGCAGACTGTCCACAGTAATTAACACACATGGGAAGTAACGAGCAGTCATGGAAGATTTCACCAGAAACTACCTTTATTCTCACAGAGAAAATTCTTCCTTTATAGAGACCTAAACACTGTTTGTAATCAAAATAAAGACTATCACCTTTTCTTTCATTTTTAAATAGTCATGTTTGCCAGATCCAGAGCTTATTTCCTGTTGATATGGTAACAGAAGATGTTGTGGGAAACTTGTTTTTAAGATTGATAACTTTTGAGATTCATACATATAACATCTGGATGATTTATTTGTGGAATAATAGGAAGTCTAATTGAGGCAGAGACTTTAAATTTGAACTTTTTCTTTTCCTGAACATGCTTAGAAATTAGCTGCCATGACATACCTGGCACGACACAGAATGCAACTGCAAAAGTTGTGTAAAGTCGAAATTATTGCCAGTATTACAACATTTATTAGCTCTGCCCCTGAATATGTGACATCACTAAAAATGTGCTTTCACTATGTATTAGGATTCAAAGACATTTCTCAAATTGGACTTAATTAATAGATATTTAGGCTAAAGAGGAGAGCTATTAATTACTGACTCCCAGAATGTTCCTTAAAGTAGCAGACTATTCAAATATTAATAAATATTTTAGTATTGGGTGCATCTCTACAAGCACATGACAGCTGAGTCTTTTACTACTCCATTTTCTTGTCAGACAAGAGTATCGTGTCATGTTCCATCTGCCCCCCGGACTGTGCAGAACTTTGATGTGATAAAAACTAACCCAGTCTTTGACTTTCCCAAGTTTCTGTAGGAGTATAAACCCAAAGGTGCTGTGTGCAGGCTCTCTTTGGGAACATGATGTAAATTAAAGCACTAAGATGAAAGGCAATGCTTTGCACCCAGAGGACACCATGGTCCTTGCAGGACTGAGCCTTTATAGCCTGATTTAAATCCAGTGGCCTTAGGCTGCCAAGATCACAGAGATCAGAGAAATGGGCCTCAGTTCCTCGTCATCCAGCGCCCCTGATGCATCCTCCTTAAGCCAGCTCTGACAATGATATTCTCTCCTTCAGTCACGCAGAGCCACACACACTAAAAGCTGGTTTAAGGTATTTGCATTTAAGTTCAAGCAGCTGCCCTGGATTTAGTTTTTGATGCATGTGCACACATCTACCTGTACGTCTCTCCCAGACTCACCATTTGGTTTAGAGGTGAAGCAGAAAGCATCGTAGCGCTCGTCGTCCTTGTGCCTGAAGCCGTAGTTCCGTACCCCAGCAGGTGTGTCCTTACGGCCGCACTGGTCTCTGGGATGAGAGATGGGATACTGGACTGAGCCGTCCTCCAGCCATCCAGCATTACACCAGTCTAATCCATCCAGCCAGGCCTGATGATGAGCATAATGTGGGTTATTGGGTCAGAGGGAGGGATTAAAGACATTAAAAGGACGGGAACATTTTTCCGCCATCACCTCTGTCACAACTCTATTAGCCTGAAACCTAATTGCCTGCAGCTTTTTGTTCTGAGACAACAAACCAGCTGCATATTTTATCATTTTAGACTTGCTCGTGTAAAATGTTCATGACTTCTGCAAGTAGGTGCAACTTAAAAGTTCCTGGGAGAACAATGGGACATATAATTCTGTGTTTGTCTTGAAAATCACATGAAAACCATGAGAACAGAGTATGAACTGACTTTGTGAAGCTGAGAATGAGAAGCCAGGATGGCATCCTGGTGTTTGCAGGCGTCTTCTGCCTGGTTGTAGTTGAGCTTATAGCGCCCCTCGCGGGGGTAGTAGGGAAAGACCACTCCTGCAGGGGGCAACAGCAAACATAGCACCAGAGAACCCAGACGTTTGAGGCATTTGCCTCAAAAATAATCCTGAAAACTGATTCCTAACCTTCTAGGTCAAGGTTCACAAACCCAGTATCATCCTCCATGTCATTTGTGACCTCACACTCGTAGCGTCCGTAGTCTTCCAGCGTGACGTTTTGGATGATGACTGAGGCGTCACCTGGTCCCGCCTGCTCCAAAAACACCCGTCCTTGATATGAGCCGAACACACGCTGCTGCCTGGAGACAGTTTACAGACATGTTGTCAATTATAGTAGAAGCAAAATGATTGAGGAGTGCAATAATCCAGTTCTGCCAGAGTAAACGTTGCACAACAGGTCCTACTTTATGGGTTTTTGAAATATTGTAACAGGAAGTTAGTGAAAAAATAAAAACTTTTATTTTTTGTCAATAAATCTGAGATAAAATGTTTCTTTGTTGAAGGACTTTTAAAAGAAATGCAGAAGCTGAATTTACTTTCCAAGCGCCACAAACACGTCCTCAAACTGCAGAGCATCAGTCACTTTGGTCCATTTAATGCGAATGCGAGCGGGATCCGTGTTCTCCGGCTCATGATGAAATCTGCACGGCAGAGTGATGGAGCCACCTCGATGTGTCACCACCTTTCCAGGAGCTGTCTGCACAATCACAGCTCCGGATTCATCCTCTGAGGGAGGGAAAGGGAAAAGCAAGGTCCGTTTCAACACTCTATGGTAAACAAATAGTTTATTTCTGATCACACTAATCTGTATAAACCTGACCCACCATGAACAACTCATCCAAGAATAACCACAAACAACAGGAGGACCTTATTTGTATGCTTTTTGCAGGCATTTACTGGAGCATGGTATTACCATGTAAATGCATGGAAACAAGCAGCTGTGAAAGGCTTCCTGCAACATTTGGACCAGATAATAGCGCAGACAATTATCCAGCAGAATCTCCCCTCACTGCCAGCTGCTCTTATCAAACTCTGCCATGACAGCATCAAGTGGTGCTTAATCTAAACTTTAGGCGCTCTCATTATAGAAGACAAAAAGGTTACACTGGTTTTTATAATGATGAGATAAAATGATGGTGTGCTGTGTTTGAAAGTTTAATGACAGCAGAAAGCTGCAGATGAACCAGTGGCATCCACACAAAGCTCCATCACAAGCATGTGCACTCGGGTCGGTGTGAAATCTAAAATTGGATGATCAAACAAAACTAGAATCAACACGTTTCATAAGATGTATATTTACTTCATTTTCTAGGGAAGAACATCTTGATTTTGTGTCTCTGCTCGGTGTGTTTCTCACCCACGAGATGTGTTCTGAAGTGTTGTCAGCATGTTTTTCATGATGTATTTGCAGTTTTACAGTTTCATCCTTCCCATCATTGTTTTCTGTTGGACTGGATGGAGATCTGGTGACTGTGGAGTCCATTGGAGTCAGGTGAAGTTGTTGGCATGTTTTAGAAACCAGTTAGAAGAAGATGGGTCCACTGTCATGGGGGGATGGTGGCTCAGAGGTTAGGAGATTGCCCTGTAACCAGTGGGTTGTTGGTTTAAAACTCCGTGTCAGTTGTTGTGTTGTTACGGCTGTTGAGTCATTGCCCGATCTCCACCAGCAGCTCAACCTCCTCCTCTGTGTTTGCCTGCTGAACCACTCTTCAGCACCATGGACAGCTACTGACTGGGTTGGGATCCTCCCAGTGGCACGCTTCAGACCTCCACAGCTGTGGCCGTTTAGCTGATGAGGGACAACAGGATAAAAGGCTGCAGCTATCAGACATTCAGGGGCAACAGAATCGCTTCTGTTTGTCCCAGGAATGATGTTTGAAAACACGTTTTTGTTTTAGTTCCTTTTGGAGTCTTTAGTTGGTGACTTTGTTTTGTGTTAAGTATTACCAGTCACCCTTATTAATGATATTTTGGTTTAGTCTCCTTTAGTATTTAGATGGCTGTCCACCCATTCACACGCTGTTGGGAATGAGCTACATCGTAGCTACAGGTACCCTGGGGCGCACTGACGGAGGCGAGGCTGCCGAGCACTGGCGCCACCAGTCCCTCCGATCACCACCAGCAGGCAAGGCAGGTTAAGTGTCTTGCCCAAGGACACAACGAGAACAACAGACTGAGTGGGACGCGAACCTATGACCTTCCGATTGCAAGGCGGCCACTTAACTCCTCTCCCACTATCACCCTTGGGTGAATAGGTGAATGAATGACTGTAGTGGTAATCACTTTGGAGTCTTCTGACTTATAAAGGCGCTATAGTGAAGATCATTTATCATGTCCTAAAGGGATGGACATGCGGTCAGCAATTATACTCATGTAGGCTGTGGTGTTTTAACCATGCTGGGTCCAAAGTGGGCCAAGAACATCTCCCTCATCATCATTATACCACCACCCTGAAGCATTGACACAAGGCAGGATGGATCCATGCTTTCATGTTGGTGACACCAAATTCTGACCGACCATCTGAATGTTGCAGCTGAAATCCAGACTCGTCAAACATTTTCCAGTCTCTTCTGGTGATCCTGTGTGAGTTGTATCCTCGGGTTCATGTTCTTAGCTGACAGGAGTGACACCTGGTGTGGTCTTCTGCTGCTGGAGTCCATCTGCTTCAACATGTAGTGGTTCAGAAATGCTGTTCTGCAGACTTTGATGGGAACCAGTAATTATTGTCTGAGCTACTTTTTTTATTTCTATCATCTAAAACCATCTTCCCTTTCTCCTCTGACCTCAACAGCTGCTGCTAACTGAATATTTCTTCCTTTTTTGGACCAGTCTCTAAACTAGACATTTGTGCTTGGGTGAAAATCCAAGTAGATCAGCAGGACAAGAAATACTCAGACCAGCTCTGGTACCGATAACCATGCCCCGTTCAAAGTCACTTGCATTTTTTCTTTCTTTCTCATCCAAAGACTCAGTTTGAGTTTCTCTAAGTCATCTTCATTACATGTCTACATGCACTGAGCTGTTGCCATGTTATTGGCTGATTAACTGTTTTTATTAACAAATGTTCCTAAGAGAGTGGACAGTGAGAGACCTCTGATTCTAAAGCCCATTAGAAGTTCAAATGTAAACTCAGTTTTTTTTTATGTATTTCAGTTCTTGCTTCAGTATTTTATAATCCTCAGGGTATTGATACTATGAAGCCTTTTAAATATGTCCATGTAGAGCAGACTGTTCCCATTTAACTTTGAAATGTTCAGGGTCAGATCAGTAAATACAACATTAATGGTTTGCAGGCATACAGGTATTAGACACATATAAGAGTAAAAAATGACTTCACCGAGAACATGCACCACTTTTCTCCTTCCTTTCTCCGTATCCATGGGCAGGGAGGACACAGAGAGGGCAAAGGTCAGGACGAACACCATGGAGAACACAAAGATTGGCGGGTGAAGCTGCTTTGAAAGCTGCAGGAATGAACAAATAAACATGAGCAGGACAGGCGGGAACAAACAAGACCTGAAAAAGTAAAGAGGAGGAAATTTATCCAGCTTTTTGGCTGGAAAAAAAATTAAGTCAAGTGTGCTGAACTTGTGCTAAAACCTCATCGGAGAAGGAAAACACTGCAGATCTCTGATTACTTTCACGTTGTCAAGAAAATAAGAACTGAGATTCAGATGCTCATCTGAAAAAACAATTTTGAATAGTTAAAAAAATGCTAATATTTATTTTGCATATTAAAGCAGTGGTGCTCAGCCAGTAACTCAGATAAACCCCCTCCTGCAGTGTCTGTTTGGTGCAGAAAGGGGGAGGTAGTCTGCGCAGAATTCAATATGAAGATGTAGAAAAAAAATGTAAACAAACCAAAGTCTGCAGGAAATCTGCTCATGATTATTCCGTGCTTTTACAATCATTAGACATCAATTTATGTTTAAATGTAGTTTAAATACCATTTTCCTTTGCAGTTATACTTTAATGAACCATTTTAGGTTAATACATTTATAAAAATAGCACTAACATTTAACAGGACTGACTCTGCAGCAAGTCTTTTTTTGCTCTTTTTTGCTATCATGCCTGTTAAAGTGCTGATTGGTGCATTTAGATCCACAGAAGCACACGTGTGTAGTTTGACTCAGCATGTTAGTGATGCTGCATCAGATAGATCCTGCAGAAGACAGCATTATGCATGTCCAAAAATAGATTTTAAACCTTATTTTAAATAAAATTAAGACATAAAAAATCTGCTGTGACTTTTGTGCAGCTTTGAATGGTCGTTTTTACCTTCTGAGACTGTTCTGAGCTAAAGGTCTGCTGCAGCACATCAATGCTTATCATGAATTCAGGCCTCAGTAAAGCAAAGTTACTAAAGCAGTAGCTTGCTGTAAACAGTCTTGCTGCATTCATTCTCTCAAGGTTAGTCCTGTGATCAAGCCTGCAGCTGCATGGCCAAGAAGCACAGACAGCTGCAGCTTCAGCTGTAAGCTACAGAAAAGCACAGGAGTCGTTGGAACTTACCATGGCTGTCACACAGATTTGCAGCAGATGTTTCCCAGTGAAGTGTTTTAAGTCCTCGGTTGGGATGAATGTTGCTCTACAGCAGCAGCAGTCACCTTTCTCCCTCCATCCATCGCTGCTATCGCACACTGCAGGGGAAACACCAGTGTTGGTGGGTCCTGCAGTGCTTTAGTGACGCAGCACATATTTGACTGCGTAGTGTGTGTGTGTGTGTGTGTGTGTGTGTGTGTGTGTGTGTGTGTGTGTGTTAAACAAGGGGTTTCGCCTCATTATTTCCTTATGTTGAAATATTAGCACTATAAAAACCATGACATAGGGATTTCCTACATCCTCCAGTGGGTTATTTATGTTTAAATATTACTGTAATAAAAAAGGAAAATGCTGTTTAAACAACGTTTGTCACCTCATGTCAATATTTCAAAGGTTAATTAACTTTTCATGTGTATAGCTTATTGAAAAACACCACAAGGAAGACCGAGTTTACTTCAAAATGTCAACGCTTTAATAATTTGTCTCCTCAGAACTTGTCCCAACCATGACTCATGACTGCTCTCTTCTAAACATCTTGTTTCTCTGAAAATAGAAATAATTGATGTCTGCAGAGAAGGAAGAAGCCAGTTGAAGTGGAAGTTACATCAATTTGTAATGTTCCTATGAAAATACAGTTAACTGGAACAGTGGAGGTCAAGTTGAGAGAAAAGCTTCTTGTAAAGGCAGAACCGAACCCACGTTTGCTGAGCCAACAATGCAGTGTGTGAACTGCAGTGATCAATCAGTCTGCATATATTCAGTTTCAGAAGTTAAAGTCTCAATGCTGTTCTGGTTTACTGCATGGAGACTGGAGATGATTGCAAGAATCACCTGTTTAAAAAAGAAGCAAGAAGTGAAATGGGTGCTTTGAGCTCTTTCAGCTAACTTATCCTCCTCTCCTCCTCCTTTTCAGGTTAGCTTTTGTTTGCTTTCAGATCAGAATAACATAACAAACATAAATACATTGAGTATTAGTTTCTAATAAATCAATTATAATTTATTACCAGCAAATCTCTATTAACGAAGATATTTATATTATTTTTTATACTGTTAAAAATATGAATTGTTTTGTTAAAGTAAAATGTTTTAAATGTAGTTAGCGGGGTATCATAATGTCCCGATCAACCCATCGTATTCTTTACTTTTTTATTTTAGGCAGAGCAGGAGGAATTATCACTTTGCTTTTCAAAACTTTGGAATTCATCCCCATCACATTTTGGTTTGGTTTGGTCCTTCCTTTCATTTTCAGCAACAAAAAAAAAGCAAATTTTAAAAGATAAAAAGAAAAACACTTTACAATCCATAAACTGAAATATAAACGTTCTTTAAAAAACATTTTAGTATGTCAGCAGATGATGACTCTAAGCTCTTCTCTGTGTTGAACCCTGGCTCTGAGGTGTAATCCTCACTCTGTAATTAATGAACTCTCCTCAGCCACAAGGATGACTCTGCACAGAAGTAAAACTAAATGGAGCATGCACGTCTTCCTGGAATTAGGCCCAAAAGCAAACAGCCTCTGCAAACAGATAATGATCACAACCACATCAACAATTTGAACAAGATTATCTGTAAATTTAACCAAACTTCTTTTTCTGTGTGAAAATGAAATAATCAATTAAATTTTAAAAAGTATCACTGAAAATGTAGCTTCAAATGATGTTAAAAATGTAACTTTAGGATTTAATCTAATTATATAAAGTTATATCTAAATGTTAAAATCCAGATATGGCAGACTTAAAATTAACTCCCTAACAGGCAAATTAAAAATGGGAATAACCTACCAAAGTAAAAATGAGGTAAAGAGATCCACTATCTGACATCTCAGTCTCTACCATTGCACCGTCGAGAGCATCCTAACTAACTGTATAACAGTCTGGAACGGGAGCTGCTCTGCCTTGGACTGCAAGGTGCTGCAGAGGGTGGTGAAAGCTGCCTAGCACATCATTGGAGCATCACTTCCTGTCATAGAGGATATCTACAGGAAGCGGTGTCTGAAAACGTATGGGAAAATCATCAAAGACCCCAATCATCCAGCACCCTCCTGCCCTCTGGGAGGCGCTACAGGAGCCTCCAGACCAGGACCACCAGGTACCGGAACAGCTTCTACACACACACTCACAATTACTCACAACTATCCAAAAATGAACACACACACACACAATGGAAAGAGACAACAACAAAAAAAAACAAGCGGACGACTGTTCCCTCATAAACAGCAAAATCATGGACTGTATATATCTATATTCTTGCTAGGCACTTCTGGATGGATGCAAACTGCATTTTGTTGCTTTGTACTTGTGACATGTTCAATAACAATAAAGTTGAATCCTATTCTATTCTGATGGTAAAATCATGTGACTTCTTTTCACTGATCAGTAAACCCAGACGAGATCATTGATAAATATTAGACAGGAGATCTCGTCACCCAGCTTTTATTTCACCAGTCTGACAAATTTATCCCAAACCACAACGATTATATTCAGATTTCAACAATTAAAGGCTATTGTTAAATATGAGGCTGTTATTTGTAATTTACTACTTTGCAATCAGCATAGCTCCCCCATATCAGAAAAGGCTGCCTGTTAGAATCAGCTTCCCAATCTTTTTGCAAAATTAACTGTGTAATCTTAAAAAATAAGATTTTAATTGCTTAAATGTAGAAATGTTCCTTAAACCCTTCAGCGTGTTTGATGCTCTGACAGCCTCTTAGCATTGTGATGCTCCACCCGCTCCTGCAGTCCTCTGTGACAATAAGATGAGAGGAACCCTTGAGATGATTGCAGCTGACAGTGAGAAGAGAAGGCCAGCACAAGGCAGCTGTTCTTGTACAAAGAATAAAACTACTCAGATGGCTACATCATTACACACTGCAGCTGAGATGTGTGCTGAGCTGTTTCTTGCAGAGCCGCAAACAGGACTTGTCAACTGATCTGCAGCTACTTCAGTCTATGCAACATCTGACATCTCGTCTTCGTATCATAGCCGTCCACAGAAGATGCAGCTGAAGAGTAAAAACCTAAAGAGACAGTAGGCTCACAACACCACAGACAGCTTCTTGTGGGTCCTCACCAGCATCCCGCAGCTGCGACAAGCCTTTAACAGGCAGTAGTGTGTAGTGTGCTCTTCAATGGCGTATTGGTTAACAGGGTGATATTTATGCGCTGTGTGCATAGAAACAAGGCTTCCCAATAGAGATCCTCTATTTTAAAGCCTGTAGAGCAAAGACATTAAAAATGATCCTTCAGCAAAACTGATTCAAGCCAACAAACATACTTGAGGCAACTTTGTTCCAGAATTTTTCAAACCCTGAGACTTGATCTAAGATGATCTGCTAACAGAGAGGTGAGTTGTTTTCTTTCTTCAGACTGATTAAATGAGGGAACTGAGAACAGCTAAAGGCTTCAAAGGTCTGTCAGTGAGTCAACAATGTGGATTTAGAGGACTCAAAAGGAAATCTGTGGTGGTGAACATGAAGAAAATATAACTAGCAAAGATGGAGGTTTGTAATTTTTTGTGCAGTGGAGAGTAAACGAGCATGGGTGGTTGTGTTGCTCATGACAGCAGCTTCCAGCAGGTCAGTGTTACACCATATAGTTATTTTTGAATGAAAATGATGATAATTTGCAACAGCTAAATATGCTAATGCGTCCATGCTCCTGTTTATTGGATCTGGTTTTTCAGGTTAGCTGAGCATACAGCAATTACTACTGTAGTTTTCATGTGACACATATGAAAATCCATCATGCTTCTCAAGCTTAGCAACTTCTCACACGATTCTAAAGATTCTACTCTTATTTAACCACATTTTATCATCATTTATGATTGAAGTTCATCCATAGATTCTCTTCCGCTTATCCAGAGTCGGGTCACGGGGGCAGCATAAGGAGGGAGACCCAGACTTCCCTCTTCCCAGCCACTTGGGCCAGCTCTTTTCCGGGGGAATCCCAAGGCGTTCTCTGGTCAGCCGTGAGACATAGTCCCTCCAGCGTGTCCTGGGTCTTCCTTTGGGTCTCCTCCCAGTTGAACATGCCCAGAAAACCTCACCAGGGAGGCGTCCAGGAGGCATAACCAGATACCTGAGCCACCTCAACTGGCTCCTCTCGAGCAGCAGATCTACTCCGAGCCAAGGTCAAGGTCAGCTTTATTTCTATAGCACACTTATTGTTGCTCACGCAACCCAAAGTGCTGTACATAGCAAAACCACATAACATACACCTGTTACGCCCCTGGTGATGGTGCGCGTTGTGAAGAGGAGGGGGTAACATAAAAGAGAGAGAGTGTGGAGGAAATAACCGTAAAGTTTATTTACAGAATTTAATACCAATTTAACTCAAAGTCTCAGCCCTAAAGGGGAAACTAAAAAAGGGAGACCTCCAAAGGTATTTTTAAACAAGAACTAACTGTAACCGAGGAAATCAACTCACCCGAGGGTTAATCCCTCGGGGAACACTACAACCGAAATATAACTAAAACCGACTAATCCGTCCCACTAAACCAACTTAAATCCGAGCCAACGCTTGGCGGTGTTAAATCTAGGGAAGCCCACAAACCGGCAAAATAACTCAAGAACAACTTTACTCTTCTAGGATAACTTAATGTTCTTCGTTTTCCCACGGTTCTAAGGTCAGTCGGATTTCACTTGATCCCTAGGATCCGAGAGAGAGGGAAGACAGCCCGGTGTTCTGTCTCGCCTCTCTCTCGACAACTGAATTGTTTGTCTTTTAATACACGGGGGTCACATCGAGCTAGTGGTTTTCAGCTGCGCCGGTGAGGACTTCCCGAAGGGAGGAGGGAGGCGCTGCCTTAGAGCGCTGTCCGGGGTGCTGAAAAGGCGGCGCTGTCCAAGGTCCTGGACCGGGAACTCACCGTCCGTCACAACACCCAAGAAAATGAACATGTTAAAAAAAAAAAAGTAGACAATAAAAATAATAAAACCATGAATAAAATGAGAGCCCCTCCCGGATGACCGAGCTTCTCACCCTATCTCTAAGGGAGAGCCCAGCCACCCTAAGAAAACTCATTGCGGCCGGTTGTATTCGCAATCTCATTCTTTTGATCACTACCCAAAGATCGTGACCATATGAGGGTAGGAACGTAGACCGACCAGTAAATCTCTTCACCACGACAGGCCGGTACAACGCCCGCATCACTGCAGACGCAGCACCAATAAAAAAGTACTTGTTTTTGTTTGCAGACAGAAATAATCAAACTAAGTTTTATTCAATTCACTTTATTTATGTATTACTAAATCACAACAAGAGTCGTCTCAAGGCACTTTACAACATAAATGTTCCAATTGAACCTGTCAGTGCATTGAGTTCAGTTTATTATGCCAGTTAAAATTTTCCTATGTAAGGAAACCCAGCAGATTGCATCAAGTCACTGACTTGTTGTGTCAGAGACTTTACAGCAATCCCCATACTAAGCAAGCATGTAGTGACAGTGGAGAGGAAAACTCCCTTATAACAAGAAGAAACCTCCAAGAGAACCTGTCTCAGTGTGAGCAGCCATCCACCACAGCTCACCGGGGGTTTGAGAAGACAGAGCAGATACAAAAATAAACATATTAAAATTAACCATTTTCTGCTTCCTGGTTATGATTTGGATTTATTAAAATATCTTAAGATTGAGATTGCAAAACAAAGTCAGAAGAAAAATGGAAAAAGTAAAAATGGAAGCTTGAAAATTACAGAATTGACAGAAACACCAGCATGAAGAGAAGCTAGTGAGGAGCAAGAGGAGTCACCAAAACATGCCAATAAACAAGAAGATAATACTTTTCTGTGGTTCAAACACTTCTTATCAGCCTTAAATTCACTTATGGTCATTTGACTGCATGATGGATGTCATTTTTATTCTTCATCAAGTTTCTCTTATTACCAATGAAGGTTGCATTTTCTATCCGTGTAATTGTAGAGTCTTCCAGGCAAGCACAACGACCAATGATGTCAGTCTCATTTAGATGAAGTTCTGCATAAATTGAAATGAAAAAGACATTTATCTCTAAGACAAATTGCCAGCTTACTGCTAATGCAGTGTAATTTATTTAGTTGCATTTTTTTTTCACAGCTTTCTCCAGGGCTGCCTACAGCCGAGCGGACATCTGCAGAGGAGATCCCCCATGACTCCCATCACGAGGGATTACAGAGCAGTTTTAGAGCAGCCGTGTTTTGATTTAAAGCCTCTGTCATATACACTCTCTCTCACACACACACACACACAGAAAGATAATGCACTTGTAGCATGTGCAGGCAGGAGAGCTGCCACACTTGAGCATGAAAAAGCTGCTGAGGGAGAGTGAATTATACGAGTCTGCTTCCCTCTCAACAAACTAGGAAGGATAATTACTGCTGTTGGTGTCTGGATGAAAAGGATTACTTGTCTATTTATAACACTGCAATAAGCAGTAACAAAAACAACGGGATTCTCTGTTAAAACACTAACAAATACTGAAAAAGATATCTTTTTTACCTTACTACATCAATAAAACTTTCTAGAATATACCTCCATCTAACTCCATCAGATTTCTTGTAACCATCTCTTGTGATGTTTTTGTAAAAAATCACTTTGAGAGCTCCATTATTTATTGGGCCACCCACAACAAGACTGCAGCATTAGAGAAAAGAAAACAAAGATCCAGAAACTGAAGCAAAGAAAAGATGAAATGCTGGAGTTCTGGGCATGCAGGAGCAGACAGTAAACAGTGGCTGTATAAAAGTCTTGTTTTCTGACTTAAAATGAGAAAAAACAGTTTTCATCAAATTGCTGCAGAAGTTCTAGACTGTTCAGATAGATTGACCTATTACAGCTTTAAGTGTTGAGTTTCAAATAGCTAGCATGTCATAGTAAAATATACTCTTTCCCTTCAATAAAACCTCCACAAAGTTAATGTCACACTGCCGACATGCAGACAGCTCCACAGATTGCAGCGTACTTCAAAATGTCAACTCCAGAGACAATGCACGGATTTCAAATGACAGTTTGCATCAAACAACGTTGTGGTGTGTTTTTAGCAGCCTTGTTATTCTCAATGCAGCTTCTATTTTCCACTTGTGATAAACATCTTCTGAGGGATGACTGAAGCGCTGACTTGACTGACTGTATGTGATTCAAACAGCATGTGATTAATTGTTCAGTTTCAGTGTAACGCTGATGGCATTAAAGCCTCCACCACACATCAGCAGGATGAAGACCACCTTTTAAAACTCTAACTAATGAGCTGCTTGTGCATCTTATCCCCTTTAAAGAAACTTGAACACCCTAAAGGTTCAGAGTTGTTTAGTAACAGGTTATTTATTTATTTCCATCCATCCATTATCGACACCCGCTTATCCACGCAGGGTCGCGGGGGGCTGGTGCCTATCTCCAGCAGTCAGTGGGCATGCAGGCAGGGTACACCCTGGACATGTTGCCAGTCCATCGCAGGGCTATTTATTTATTTATTTATCTTAATTGTTATCTTAATTGAGGTCCACCAGCAGGTTTGGGGTTTGCCGCCATGACAGACACGACCACTCTGCGGCCACAGCTCCGGTAGGCTACCTCGACAATGGAGCCATAGAACATGGCCCGTTCAGACTCAATGTCCCCCGCCTCCCCCAGGATGTGTTCAAAGTTCTGTCAGAGGTGGGAATTGAAGTTCCTTCTGACAGGAGACTCCGTCAGACGTTCCCAACTGACCCTCACAACATGTTTGTGCCTGCCAGGTCTGACCGGCATCTTCCTCCACCATCGAAGCCAACTCACCACCAGGTAGTGGTCAGTTGACAGCTCCGCCCCTCTTTTCACCCGAGTGTCCAAGACATGCGACCGCAGATCAGATGAGACGACAACAAAGTCGATCATGAAGCTGCAGCCTAAGGTATTCTGGTGCCAATGGCACATATGGACACCTTTATGCCTGAACATGGTGTTCATTATGGACAATCCATGGCGAGCACAGAAGTCCAATAACAAAACACCGCTCTGATTCAAATCAGGAGGGACAATTCCTCCCAAACACACCTCTCCAGGTCTCACTGTTGTTGCCCACATGAGCGTTAAAGTCCCCCAGGAGAAAGAGGGAGTCCCCGGAAGGAGCACTCTCCAGCACCCCCTCCAAGGACTCCAATCTAGGCACAAAGGTGGGGTGCAACAAGTATGCCCACCCCTGCTCTGCGCCTCTCAGTGGGAGCAACTCCAGAGTGGTAGAGAGTCCAACCCCTCTCGAGGAAACTGGTTCCAGAGCCAGAGCCATGCGTCGAGGTGAGTTCGACTATATCTAGCCAGAACATTTCAACCTCACACACCAACTCAGTCTCTTTTCCCACCAGAGAGATGACATGCCATGAACTAGCCTCTGTGGCTGAGGATCAGACCGCCAAGGTCCCTGCTGGAGACTGAAAACTCAAGCTGGAAAACAAACTAATGTCAAATTAAAATGATGATCTCCTTCCCAGGACCTTCAGGAGGACACATCACACTCTCGTGGTTACAAAAGACTGATAATGTCGCAGGCTTTGCTGCAGTCTTTGTTGAAGCAATGCTCCTCTGTAGTGACATTCACTTTGGTGTTTTTACAGTAGATGATCAATACACGTGCACATAATCTTCATCATCCTCCATGGAGAGCATCACACAGCATCTCTGTAAATCCAGTTGTTTGTGAGTGCAGTGGCAGAAATGATCTAAACCACTGGGAGGATCCAGGTGTAGTCAGAGAGACCAAATCTAAGATTAGAGCATAAATTTATCACCAAGAAAAGGCAATTAATGTCTGCTGGGATCCACAGAAGGGTGGAGAAGTTTCTGGTGGGGCAATGTTAAGAAGATTATAAGGAAGCTGCAAAATATCAAAACTTAAATAAATCAAGATCCAAATATGTGTGACTATTGCAGCCTAACGAGAATGGGTTTACCACCTGAGCAAGCAATGATCAGGGGACCAACAAACAACATGGAGACAAGTAAAGCTGTGCTGCTGGTTGATAGGGAGGATGGGTTGCAGGTGTGGAAGTTTATATCAGGAGGAAGAACAGGTCCCCTCACAGCCCGCCCACAGACAGGAGGCAGGGAAACAGAGCCAGACCTCAACAGCATAGAGAAAACTTAAAAGGTTTGTATAACAAATCGTGTATCAGTTTATACTTTATTTGTTATTTGTATTTATTATACAGTTACTTTGGGCTCCAAGGCTGATCTGCGCTCTGGTGGAAGGCATCACACCAAAGCCTCTATAGGACACAATTATCAAAGTCAAGTAAACTTGGTCTTGGTGCATAGATATTGGTATATCAATAAGTAAAATGACACAAGTAGAAATTAACCTCCAAAAAGATGAATAGTTATTAAAGTCTTCCATGACCTGGAAAAGGCACTGTCAAAAATCCCGTTTTCTATCTGTTACATCCCACATGTAAACTAGTCCAATGAGGCTGGGGATCATTGATGACCATTATGTATTGGTATCATTACACAGCTGAAAGCAAAGCGACATAATTACCTGAAGCTGGAGCGGAGGTTGTTGTGAACATGCTTCCTGCTGAGAAAACCTTGTATTACAACAAATGCCAGAACTACTGGAAACAAGCCACAGGTGCCTTAATTCAGCTGGCTGTTTATCTACACGTGTCACGTTTGATTTTTTTATTTGTTTTTTAGTCAGTTTTATATTCATTTCCTATTTTAGTTTGTCAGCAGTCCATGTTGTACAGAAGTCTATTAATGAGGATTATGTGACTCATAAAAACTAAAATTAAGAATATTTCTGTAGTGCCTTATCTCAGGGATGAAGCCTTTGTGCCTAGTGGATTGGGCTTTCTTTAATCCATCAGATCACATGAGAACATCCTCTGCAGAGTTTTGAACAGTTCAGAACCGTTCTCATGTTCTTTGAGACATTTCTAAGCAGGTTTTACAGAGCTGATGCTGTCCTGCTGGGGGAGCTGCAGCTGTCAGCCTGCACTTACGCTGTTAGAGGGTCTGAAGGATACATCAAAGAACAAGGCTGCATGTAAATGTCTGGTTTTCCCAACATTTCATGTGTGAGTGCATCTTAAAAAATGATGTGTTGCAAACACACACACACACACTAAAAGCATGCATAGTTGCACAAAATAATCTTTTATTGTGGAATTTTCAAGTAGTTCTGATAAAACAGCTTGTTATGAGCCATGAGATTTCAGTGATTAGCTTCACAAATCAGTAATAGTTAAAAACTTATTTGTCTTTGTACTTGGTGTCTTTCTCCTCGCTGTTTGGCAAACCAGTCTGCCCGGGAAAGGGGGAAATCTTGAGGAAGAAATAGGGATTATTTTGAACCCGCATTGCCACCAGAACTGGCGTGGCTGCATAGAGCAAGTTAGCTGCCAACACGGTCCAGAAGACATCATTTGGGATCCGAAACGGAGCAGTGGTGCGCGAGTGGAGGGATCCTCCAATGTGGACCCACTGGCACTGAAACATGACACACAGATTAACATGGAGGTTAGACGTCTTTAGACACTTCCACTAGAGTCTGGTTCTCTTTTTCTTTGCAGACTAATGAAAAGACAATTGAAAACACGTTTTTGCACTCATTACCCAGAGGAATGACTTACATGGTTACTTTCGCTAATAGGGAAGATAAACCACTGCATAGCAGGTGTGCAGCATTAACAGGCTGTTACATTCTGCAGATAGGGAGGGTGCAATCTGCAGCCACTATGTGCAGTAAAACAGAAGAGTTCCTCTCATCACACTTCCAATCTCTCTGTCAGATTAATATGGACTCAGAGCCTCACTGCTTTTGGTTTTACTGTTGCAATGCAGTGCAACTCACTTCACTGAGCATTTTTAAATTAGTATTTTAACCCAGTATGACGTATTTCTAGTGTTGCGTTACCTGGATCATGGCTCCTGCCAAGAATGTTGTCCAGTCTGACATCCAGGTGCACCCAGGCTTAAGGAGGCCGTAAACAAATGCACCCAACAGGGGAAGTCCATAAAAGAATATGAGCAGCATCTAGAAAAACAAACATGGCCATTTTATTTTCTAAATCTGCAATTAGCGTGCGTGCGTGCGTGCGTGCGTGCGTGCGTGCGTGCGTGCGTGCGTGCGTGCGTGCGTGCGTGCGTGAACAGAAAGTATCCCAGCACATGGCTGCAAAGGGTTTGGCCCTGGATTAAATTAGAGGTGCAGATTTTTTAATTGCTGTCCTTGAGTGTGTTTTTTATTACTGACCAACACTTCAGCAGACAATTACCCCTCTAGACACACTGCACTTTGGCTGCTCACACTAAAAGCAGAAACACGAAGGTTAAAGCTCAAATCTCAAACTGATTATTTTTAGTTGTTTAACAGTTGCTCTGTTAGAATAGAACATTTGCACAAAATGCACTTTAATCTTATCAGATGGCAACAAATCCCATCTAATTTTTAAAGTGCTTGTTTAAAAATTAAATCATGCAAATCATATGATGCATAAAACTGAAAAATCTCATTTCATAACCAATCCTCAATGCAATCATGCATTTTTCCTCCCTGCTTTTCAGTTTTACATTCTTTTTGCATGCTCAGCACAAACGTTTCAACACAAGCGTCAACAGGAACTTCCATGACCTTCAGCTGACAATATCTGGAGCATGAAAACCAGTTTCCAACTTCATGAAACTCTCAAATTAAACCAGTGAATGATTTCTTTTCACAGTCTGCATGAATTCTAATGTGTTAAGCCTAAAAGCCAATCATGTACGCCCTTCAGTCTTTTGTTGAAACGTCTTTGTTACTGCTGCAATGCTAATCTAGCATATCATCCATCATTATCAGTGAAGAACAAGAAGAAGGTGAACATTATGTAACGAGCCAGGCCTCAACATATATCAGGTGCCTTAGCCAAACGTGCACAAACACACACATCTGCAAACTCCAGTGACCGTAATTTTACATGCTGCACACACACCCTCCTCCCACCCAGCCAGCCACATGCTGATCGGAGGCTTTGGACGAGGGATTAGCTTATCAAGTTCCCGCCGTGTGCTTTGTCTATCTGATCAATGATTTCAATTGTTCCTGGACAGCAACCTTGGCAATGTCTTTGGATAACCTATTGACCAAGCCTCGCACACTAAAGAAAACACAACAAAACACGAAGTAGTGACAGGGTCAGAGGGGAGTGAAAACAACAGAAAGCATAGCCACTCTCAAAGGGCAATCTGTTATCCATCTTAAGTAAATGATGGAGGGAGACAAAGATGTGCTGGTGTTTTTGACCCACACTTGTTTCTGCTGTAATGATGAAAAATGGCTTCGGATTCAAAGAGTAGATGCGATACGGGCAAAGTTCTGGCAAGTTCAAAGTGCTATCTATGGAGGCAGAGGGCTATTATTATCAAGCTTGTTCTTTAAAACAGGATGGAGAGCAGCTCACTGGTGCTGCAGCAGCAACAGCTCCTCAGGAGAAATGTGGAGACAGAGAGAGACAAAGACCCACCATGACTTTAGGGTAGCCCACTGGATCCTTCAGGTAGGGCTCATACTGGTTCAGATACACAGCACAGGCTTCAAGTGGGGAGTCCAGCGCCACCTTCAGAGAGCAGTTTGTTATTACAATAAATAAATATTAAACTTTGATCTAAATCTCATTTACATGAGATTTTTAGATCTAAAATAACTAATTATGCGCTACATATTCAAAGAGAAAGTTTTCAAGAAGATAAGATTTTATCCCCCCAGCTTGCAAATAGATAAAGGGGAAAGAAAAATCAACTGTAGCCACAAAGCAAAATGTATTTCTTCTAAGAGAACCTACTTTGAAATCTACTGTTGCAGCCCTGCATTGATCTCTAATCACAACATGATGTGTGTCTGAGTCACTGACCAGGCCTCTGAGGACGGTGAAGGCCATGGCGGCCAACAGGAGCACCACCAAGATCAGGTCTAAGGGACGCCAGATTAGCCTCATGCTCTGAATGTGTTGAGCCTGTATGTAGGTGTCACCATGAAGCACAGAACAGAGACGGTCAGTCATAATTCATTTCTTATCATACTTTTTTATAAATATACTTCTTACTGGGTTTCAGTTTGTTTTGGTTTTATTTGTTTTCTTCCTTTGAGAAAAAAGTAAACAATTTCACTTCCTGTGTTTGTGACAGGATGTACTGAATGTCAGTGGATGTTTCAAAATGTCAACTTTAAATCGGTTCTATTCAAAGAGAATCAGCAGGACTTTAAAGGTTTTAACTTAAGTTAGTCTGCAGTAAATGTTCCCAAAGTCCCAAAGCTGCCTCCATCTCATGAGGAGGCTGAGGTCCTTCGGAATTAAATCCCAGCTGCTAAAATCCTTTTATCACTCTGTTGTTGGCTCTGTTATTCATTCTGCTGTGGTCTGCTGGGGTGTAGGCAGCTCTGACCGAGACAGGAAGAGACTGAACAAGCTAGCTACCAAAGCTAGTTCGGTTCTGGGCTGCCCACTGGATTCTGTTGAGGAGACGTGTGAAAGGAGGATGCTGGGGAAGATGACCTCCATCTTAAGAAACCCCTCTCACCCACTGCACTCCACTGTGGAGATCATGGACAGCTCCTCCAGAGGTAGACTTAAACATCCCAGATGTAAAACTGAGCGCTATCGCAGATTATTTTCATCCCCTCTGCTGTAAGAGTGTATAACTCCTCAGTTTAAGCTGTACTGGTATCATCCTGGTACACAATAACACCAATGCAATATTCAGTATGTGTTCTATACTTGTGCAATACCGGATTCAGATTGTTGTCTGTGTCTCTTACAGTATGCTGCATAGTGCTGGTACAAGTTTGTTTTCATCTTTTATTTGTGGTTTTTTTGGTATCTAAGATTACAATACTAGATTACTGCCTATGTGTATATACATGTATCCTTGTTTTTATCTTTCTTCTAATTACCTTTTGAGTGATGGTGCTGCTGTGACAAGTGAATTTCCCCACTGTGGGATCAATAAAGTCTATTCTATTCTATTCTATTCTTCTATTCTATGTGCAGTCATCATTAGGAAACATTTTAAAGCAATGAGAACATTTTTATGATGTTATGCTTTTCTTTTCCTAGCCCCGCTATATGTTATTTCAGTTTTTACGTTTGTATTGTTCTATACCCTTAGGGGGGTCCTGGAGGGTGCGTGGGAGTTCGCCCAGCCAATCTACATGTGTTTTGTGGATTTGGAGAAGGCGTTCGACCGCGTCCCTCGGGGGGCCCTGTGGGGGGTACTCTGGGAGTATGGGGTACCAGGCCCCTTGATACGGGCTGTTAGGTCCCTGTATGACCGGTGTCAGAGCTTGGTACGCATTGCCATTTGTAAGTCAGACTCGTTTCTGTTGACAGTTGAACTCCGCCAAGGCTGCCCTTTGTCACTGATTCTGTTCATAACTTTTATGGACAGGATTTCTAGATGCAGCCAAGGTGTTGAGGGGATCCGTTTTGGTGGCCTAAGGATCAGGTCCTGTCTCT
>SSNS01000744.1:160237-178717 GCA_006937985.1 Aphyosemion australe | reverse complement strand
CTTTTTGCAGATGATGTGGTCCTGTTGGCTTCATCAGAACGTGATCTCCAGCTTTCACTGGAGCGGTTCACAGCCAAGTGTGAAGCGGCTGGGATGAGAATCAGCTCCTCTAAATCCGAGACCATGGTCTTGAGTCAGAAAAGGGTAGAATGCCTTCTCCAGGTCAGGGACGAGGTCCTGCCCCAAGTGGAGGAGTTTAAGTATCTCAGGGTCTTGGTCATGAGATCGATAGGTGAATTGATGCTGCGTCTGCAGTGATGCAGCGTTGTACCGGTCTGTTGTGGTGAGGAGAGAGCTGAGCCAGAAGGCAAAGCTCTCGATTTACTGGTTGAGCTACATTCCTACCCTCATCTATGGTCACGACTCACAAGCTTTGGGTAGTGACCAAAAGAATGAGATCGTGGTTACAAGCAGCCGAAATGAGTTTTCTTCGCAGGGTGGCTGGGCTCTCCCTTAGAGATAGGGTGAGAGGCTCGGTCATCCGGGAGGAGCTTGGAGTAGACCCGCTGCTCCTCCACATCGAGAGGAGCCAGTTGAGGTGGCTTGGGCATCTAGTTAGGATGCCTCCTGGACGCCTTCTTGGTGAGATTTTCTGGACACGTCCAACCAGGAGGAGACCCAAAGGAAGACCCAGAACACGCTGGAGGGACTATGTTTCTTGGGTGGCCAGGGAACACCTTGGAATCCCCCCAGAGGAGCTGGCCTAAGTGGCTGGGGAGAGGGAAGTCTGGGCCTCTCTGCTTAGGCTGCTGCCCCTGCGACCCGACTCCAGACAAGGAGGAAAATGGATGAATGAATTTTTAAATTTTTATGTGAATAAAAGTTCCATCTTGAGATAAATATTGCAAATTATTTGAGTTGGTGTTACTATTACACACTTAAAGGTAGGGCTAAAAATGCAGCAAAGATCTGCAAGTTTTACCCTCTGGTGGTTTTCTTTCCACTTTTAAATAGAAATACCTGTACACTTAATGGAAAAGGTTTGGCAGAAAATGATCAGGTTATTTTTTAATGTACAGTTTTATTACAGTTTACAGTTTTATCAAGCATCTGTGTACAAATTAACTTAAAATTCAGGTTATAGAGATGAGTGGTTTTCTAGTAATAGAAAATTGCAGCATTAAAAATGACAATGAGTCAAGAGATGACACAATTAGGATATTGTAACATAAAAAGTAAGTTTTGGACCTTTACTCATCATGGTAACTCATCATAGTTCTGTTTGCTAATAAAATGTGTTATTATCAGGTGAACACGTTTAAGCTCTGCCTCCATAAATCATGATCATCACGATCGCTTGCTCAGGGACTGGACTGTAGAGTTTAATGTACTGATTAAATACACCCAGCAAACACTGCAGCTATAAAACTCTCCTCATTCATATCAAGGTTTAATCATTAGTGCACTGGACTCACATTGTACCCGCCGATTAGTGGTCTGTCCTTGGGCCGAGTGAACAGTGAAACGGCTCCCAGCACAGGCATCAACAGAAAGAGAAAATTGAGCCAGAAGACTGGACGGATCTCTGTTCCGTATTTACCTGCCACAGACAAACTGTTATCCATGTGCACTCAGCCTTACAAAGGATTACTGTAAACATGTTGGTTAAACCTCCTATTAAAAACCTCTATAGGACACACACAGCCTGGGTGAACACACTCATACACAAGTTTGATCTTGTGACACTTATGTATGCAGTCTGAAATGTCAACAACAGATGCTCCAAGTGTGTTTGGTGCATTGTTCTGTGGGTTGTGTTGGCAGGCTGAACCGTGACACTGATGGTACACGGCAGGGGCAGATGTTCGCTTGATTAAAGTTCGTCATTATGGAGCTGCTGGAAGAGGGATTGAAGATTAATAGGCTCACCTGCCGCTATTCCAGTAATAAACACACTCATGTTAGCGCACAAAGAGCCGGCCCAGAACAGACCCAGGGTACGGTAGGCTCTCCTGGGGAGGAAACCAAAACATTACAGGGCTGGGCTTCATTACTAACTCACTCAGCACTTTCTAAAGCTAAGAGGTGATGGTTTTTATGCAAAACGTTAGATCAAATACAGAAAAAGTGGGTCTGAAGCTTATCATGCATGGTGCATGTGAATTCCATTTACTTTTCATTTCATTTCTTGTCTACAACATCCATACTCTTCTACACAGTCGTTTGCTCCATTTGAAACGTGTAAAATGCAATTTGAATGAGGTATTATGGGATGTAAAGTAAGTACAGTGTACTCTACAGATACTTACCTTTCTGTTATCCGGCTGATCATCATCAGGTACAAGATAAAGTGTGCTACTCCATCCCAATAACACATCATAATGCCATAAGAGGTCCCCAAGTAGGGTTCACCCTAAAACACAATACATTTAGTTGAATGTGTAAAAGTAATGGGGCGGCATATTGGTATAGTTGGTAGCACTGCTGCCCTGCAGCAAGAAGGTTGTAGGTTCGACTCCCGGCTGCAGCTTTCCTGCATAGAGTTAGCATGTTTTACTCATGCATGCATGGGTTTCCTCCCAAAGACCAGAAACACACATTAGATTGATGAGTGAGTGAGTGAGTGAGTGAGTGAGTGAGTGAGTGAGTGAGTGAGTGTAATAGTAGTGATAATTAGATTGTTTGTAGCTCTATAACAGAGTTTAAAACTGGTTTTATTTCCAACATTGATGCATTCTGCCTAAATTCACACAGAAAATGTGAAAATGTGAAACATACAGTCTTCTGGTAGAATTCCATGAAACCCGAAACAATGCCGTCATGTTCCAATGCACTGACCAGGTCGATGACACAGGTAAAAGAAAATTCAGCAAAAACTGTAAAGAAAAGAAAAAAGACTTTAATGCCTGGTATTACGTTTTTGTCAGGGCGACGGTGGCATAGGAGTTAAGTGGACGCCCCGCAATCGGAAGGTTCGCGTCCCACTCGGTCTGTCACCGTCGTTGTGTCCTTGGGCAAGACACTTAACCCGAATTGCCTCTGTTGGTGGTGGTCAGAGGGGCCGATGGCGCAACAATGCAGCCTCGCTTCTGTCAGACCGCCCCAGGGCGGCTGTGGCTACTCAGTAGCTTACCATCATCAGCAGTGTGTGAATGTGAGAGTGAATGCAGCGTCTTTGAGTGTCCTAACAAAGCGCTATATAAATTCGATGAATTATTATTATTATTATTAGAAGTGTCCCTTTGTATAAGTGTGTATGACCATGTTGATCTAGAAAATTATTCAAATATTCAAATTCATTTATTTCAAAAATTCAACTAAAAAAACTAACACGAGATAGACTCATTACATGCAAAGTCCGATATTTCAAGCCTTTATTTATTATAATTGTGATGATTATGGATTACAGCTGATGAAAACCCCACGTTCAAAATCTCAGACAATTAATATTGTGAAAATGTTCAACATTCTAGACTCAAAGTGTCACACTCTAATCAGCTAATGAATCCAGAACACCTGCAGAAGGTTCCTGAGCCTTTAGATGGTCTCTCGGTCTAAGTTGTATACTGTCAGATCTGACACAATTTGACACTGTGATATGATATATTTTCCCCTTGAGTAAATTGGTTTCGCACTCAGTTTTGTTTTGTTTGTTTTTAACGAAATGTTCTGATTCACACAACATTGAATTGAAAACATGTGTTTTTCCTAACTTGTCCAGAATTTCTCTCAGCTATTACTGAGTGTGAAATGTTTTCTTTCAGTTGGTTAGCCACTGATTAACGGACCACTGTGGTGAGAAAATGAAGTCTGAGCTGAGAGATAAGCTGAAGCCATATTTAATGCACAGTGAGGAGCCTGTCTTCAGGTTTAACACCCTGCAGAGCTAAAGGCCATGTTCAGCTGGTAGAATTTAAGCATGGAGCCATGCAAAAACTTGTTAACCCTCAAACAACTTTTTCTAGACTGTAGCTGTGATCGCATGGTAAAATCAGGAAGGTCATTACTGTAAATGTCGTTTGATATCAGTATATCAGTATATTTATTTGGAACATATTAGTTGCTATCCATTGTAACAAGTACTGTCTTATTTGAGTGTGATGAACCATTAAAGGCACATGCAGATTGGATATTCGAGTTAGAGATAGAAATCAAAACAAAATGTCCCAAGGTATTCTGATTAGGAGCAGTAGTGAAAAATGGAAATATGCACTTTTGATGTAAATCATTTAATGTTTTACTCTGAGTTGATCAATTTGGGATTTTGTGTATAAAACATAATCAATAACAATAAAACATACATGTTTTTCACAATAAAATCCCTACATCTCAACCAGCTTTTAAAACATACAGCAGGTACACGGAAAAAAATGGTCAGCCAAAAAAAGTAAATTTTATGTATTTAATTACATGTAAATTTTCCATGTAATTGTATTACATGAAGTCAAAGGAAGAACCACTTTTAATGTAACCTGTTCTAGTGTTTATGCTCATTTGACTTGTGTTTAACTGTTTTAATAAATGACAGTTGTGATTTTAAAAATGTTAAATCTTACATACAAAATTTAGGTCCTAGAGTCTACAATCTTTTTTTTGGGGGGGGGGGGTGCATGCACAGTTTTGTTCTTTTTTTTCTTCTTCAGCCCAAATGCAGTGCAAAAGACACACTGAGGATTTGCTGCCCCCTAGCAAATTATTTGAAGGTCCTAAAAATGGGATTAGATTAGATTAGATTAGATAGAGTTTACTAAACATGCTTGGTTTAGGTTTACGCTTACATTTGATTTTTGTTTAACTGTTGTGTCAAATAACAGTTGTGATTTTGCAAATCTTAGTTAAGTCTTATAGTGTTTACTTACTTTATTTAAGTGACTTCCTCCTGCGTTTCAGGTTAGTCAAACATAGCAGGTACAAACGCAGTTGAGAAAAGTTTGTCTAAAATAGTTAAAAATTTGGTAAAACATCTGTGTGATAAAATAAACAGGTCTAAGGGAGCAGCAATAAAAACTGTTCTAAACTAGTCATATTTCCTAACGTTCTGATTATAGACACAACAGTAGTTTATGCTTCTGTTGGCATATTTGCATATTCTACTCATAGCAGACTGCACTTATTCTCTGCTGTCTATTCCTCAAAATCACCAGATTCTTTTATGAAATTCCAACAAGAGGACTGAAAAGAGCAGATACAAAGACTCTGAATATCTTCATTATGTTCTTTCCATATTGCTTTATAGCCATTGTTTTTTTTGTGTGTTCTTGATATTAAACATAATAGTAAAGTTTGTTATTTATCTGACAGTTTCGACGCTCATCTGGCTTGAGGATGACGCCAGATGAGCATCAAAACTGTCAGGTAAATAACAAATTTTACTACTATGTTTAATATCAAGAACACACAAAAAACAATGGACAAAAACGCTTTATTTTTCTTACATTTATTTGCTTCCAGTTTTGTAGCATTATCTTAAGCCCCACCCACAATCATCCTATTGATGTCCAACAAAAATGACCTCTAGCATCAGCTGCAGCAGGGATTTGCTAGCACACTAAAGCTAGAGAGCAGTCTGAGCTGGTGCTTTTAACAAACTACGACCAAAGTCTAACCAACTGGGTATGGGATAAGACTTATGGCTGTCACGTGAATATTTTCTAATATCGGTGCACCGTGCATGTGGCCAGTCAGGAAGAAAGTCTTAAAATAAAAGCTAGAATGTTAAGTAAGAGTGAGTGAAGTCTGCAGAGGGATTGGTTCAGTCACGCCACAGAAAAGTCTGATTAAGCTGATCGGTTTAAGCAGCTTTCAGCATTTCTGACAAACTCTGAACACAATTGATGTTTTTCCTCTCTGACGTAGTAAGAGGGGGAAGATTCTGGAAATCCTTTAGTGTGAGTTGAAATTAGCTTCAGATCGATGTATATAACTCGTGTATTTAGAAATAGTGAGTGTTGTAAGTTTGAAATTACACATGTTGATTACCAAAGAACAAGATGTCTTTAGGGGGGTTTCCACGAGTGATGAGGAAGTAGAACAAAAACACTATTACCAACACGGCCACGCCAGTCTCCAGGATCACATAGGGCCTGTAGGAAGAAAATAAAACACATAGTTCATGTTTTCTACATAATCCCACAGTTCAGCCACTTTTTCAATTACTTTTTCCCCCTGAGTGTGAACTGAAGTCCTCTTTTCTTTGCGCTAAACTGATAAATGATGATAAATAGGCACCAACAAAGTTAATCATGTAACACCTCCAGTGGGAACACACATCAACAATGCAAAAATATGAGGAGAAATTGGGTTTAATATGTGAGCAGAGGCTTCATATAAAACAGCTGATAAATCATATAGGCCACTTTTGTCGTGAAAACATTTCTTTAAAATAAGGTTGTTTTTATTTTTGCTGTTTTAAACGGCTTCAATCGATTTTTTAAAAAGTAAAATACTCATTCAAAAGCAGCGCAAAATGTGGAATAAACCTATTTTGTGATTTTAGTGAGGCTGTATTTCCACTTGTGGCTTCAAAGAGCAGCTCTGAAAAGCTTTCATCAATCACTGGCGAGAAGTGTGGGAAGCAGCAAGGTAAGGCGATGTTAGTTCAGCAGAGCCCTCCATGTTTACTGGTCAAAGGTGCCACCGACTAGCAGCAGAAAAGATTAATGTAGCCAAGATATCTTCCAGCAAACAACATTACAACCGCTGAAAACTCCCAGTGTCTGCTCACAGAGGGAAAACAAATGCTGCGAGAGCAAAGGCAGCCTCTCTCGCTGCCTCAACAGCACGCTTGGGAAGATTTATGCACACAATACTGTTTGTTTGCAGAGTGAAAGAGCGCCAGGCATACTGAATGTCAAGAGCAATTCATCAAACGTCTCTGTGCAGCCTGTGCTGATTGTCAGTTCACACACACTCCATAAAAAACAGCTGGAATGGTCACTTGAAAGGGGTTTTAGGATTCTCTCACAGGTGGAACTCAAAAGATTAGAATATCGTGCAAAAGTTAATTTATTTCAGTAAAAGCAAAAGTGGCCCAAACCTGAGTATTCATGCATGATTTCACTTTTTCAGATGTTCAACATTTCTCTATTTAAAATCCTTGTTTTGTTGATTTAATGTAATATTCTAATTGTCTGAGATTTTAAATGTGGGGTTTTCATCAGCTGTAAGCCATAATCATCACAATTATAACAAATAAAGGCTGAAATATCTGGTTTTGCATTGCAGTAATGAGTCTATGTATTAGTTTCACCCTGAATTACTGAAATAAATGAATTTTTGCACCATATTCTAATTTTTTGAATTTCAGCTGCACATTTAGAGATTTAATGTGTTTTATGAGATCTATGAGGTAAGAAGCTTTGTTTATTCAGATTTATGCATGCAAACTGCAGCTCTGATCAGGAGACAACCTGAGGAATAAGAAAACATCTTGCAGCTTTAGGCAATCAATAAATTCAGAATAGCTCCACAAACGTTTTGCTGCAGTTGCCTCAATTTTTCCTCCATGTTTGAGTTCACGTCATATGAAAATGTCATGTTCACTATATGTAAGCTTTTAGTTTATAGAAAATGGGGAAACAATTCTAAATTTGTTTATAAAATGTTTTTATTTTTGGGGTTTTTTTTTTTTTTTACAGCTGAAGCAAACACACAAGCCAACAGTGCCCCCTTGTGGTGAAAATTAATAAATTGAAGCCTCCCCAACGTTTGACTAATTTACATTTTTAATTTACTATTTTTAAAGGTTTGCATGATGATAATTATATGAATTTTAGTGTCTAAATATTCTAATTTTATTAACATTTTATGTTATTATTCCCATACACAGTAACCTTGACTATCTCTTTGAAGGGAAAAAAAGGCTGAGTAAAAGTTATAACTTACTCTTGAAGCTCAGGAATGGTGTTCATGGCGTACAGAACGCCCAGAGCAGAAAATGAAAATAAAAACACAAAGATTTCCATCTTTTCAAAAAGCTGTTCAGCCCCCCTCTCCCAGCAGAATCAGCTGCAAAGAAAACACAATTACAAGTCTATCACATTCAGTCCGAGCCACACCTGATCAATACAAAACAATATCCCAGCAATCAGGCCTTCTTATAGGAACTTAACATTTAGTTTGAAATTTGACTATATGATTGTCATGAAATAGATTCTAAACTGAAAACTGCAGAATAGAAGAGAAGCAGAGCAGAGTCCTACCGTGTGTGCCTACCCTCTGGGTGGATTAATCAAATTACAGCGTGCCTGAGGCAAACGTGGACTTTACTGGGAAAATAATGAAGCTGCAACAAAGAAGCTTTGCAGGAGAAAGTTGTGCAATTTGGTTTTTGTCAGAGATTTACTTTTAAGACGATTTTGAGTTATGTTAAATCCTGAACAGTGGTGCAATTAGTTCTTTCATAAAGACTATGTGCATGGAGAGCAGCCTGTGATGGTGTTACAGACACCACAAATGTCACTTTGAACTGAAGTAGCTACAATTAAATAAAAATGAGCACAAATTTAAAACAAAAAAATACATTTTGGGTAAAAGAAACATTGGTTTTGTTACATAGAAATCTAGTGAGCTCAAACTGAGATTTGGTGGCACTTGAAGATACTTGATGTTGCTAAAGTTTATAGAAACTTACCTGTACATAGTGAATAAAGTGACTGACAGCTAAACGTGTAAAAATGGGACAAAGAGAGAAAACAGCAGCATATTTGAAATGCTTTTGCTTTTTTTTTGCTTCAAAAATCCAGCTCACATCAATAAAAACGCTTGCCAAAACAATCCAGCAGGGGGCGCAAAATACTAAACAAAATGCACATCAACTACAGTTTTCACATAAAAATACATTTTATTTAGATTCTGTTAATATAATCTTTTAACTTTGACCTTATTTTTGCTGTAGATTGGTCCTCAAGTGTTCATCTTCTGCAAGCAAGCTAAATATGCACATTTGCATCAGCATTAAACGTAGTGTAATACATGAGCAATGCACATATTATCTTAGTCTAATGTATTAAACAAAATGACACATTAATTTAAATATCAGAATGACTTGTGTTAATTTAATATGACCTCTAATGCCCTAAAGCTGCAAGGGGAACAATAAAAACATCCTGAAAGGTGAATTAATATAATTTAACAGAAATTAATTGTCTGGATGCAGTGGTGCTGGGTTTTTTTTATTTATTTTTTATTTTTAGATGTGTGTTTTAGTTTCTACTTATGTTCTCTCTTCTTGTAAAGAATGAACAGTGTGTGTAAATGATTGCATGAGTTTTTGTGAAACATGGAGGATGAAGTTACCCCATCAGCCATCACCTTGCTGACAACTGACGTCTGATAATTGCACGACTCTAAAAAGCAAAGACAAAGAACATCCCTGTCGGGGTCTCTCAGCAACAAAACAGAGACACCACCCTCTGCTTTCCATCACTCTCCTTTTGTTGGGAAAAGGAAAGATTGTTATACCAGGAAAGCAGCGGCTGCGTGTGTTTACGGGAAAACCTTTGGAACTGTTCCAGTTTTGTCGTTCAATAACACAAAATGGACAGACGAATGCCAAAATCAGACTATAGACCCACAGGAGAGAAATAAAGTGTGTTTAATCTGTTTATATACTGAAATAAAACATGCTTTTATAGAACAACTTCTGCAGGGAGAGTTGAGTGATGGATTTACTAAAATATACTTTAGAGACATTGAATCAATAAAACACAAAAATATAATGTGCTGTTTTTGTTTTTGTTGTATCCTGAGAATAGCTTGAATTCATTATAAATAAGAGCAACTGTGAACGCTGAAGGAGTCTGTAGAGGAAGCAGTGGGAATCAGACCTATATATATATACATATATGTGTGTACAGGTACAAGCAGCCTACAGGATAATTACTGCATGGGCGATTATCTTTCACCTGCAACAAGTTATTTAACTCCAACTGGTGCAATGGGTTGCTTCTTATTTCTAAAACAACCATGTGGAAAGACACATCTGGTGGTCGTGGAAAAGATGTTAGTCGGTTTGAGAAGGGTCACATCATTGGCATGCATCAAGCAGAGAAAACATCTAAGGAGATTGCAGAAACGACTAAAATTGGGTTCAGAACTGTCCAACGCATTATTAACAACTGGTGTGATGAGTCCAGATGGACCCTGTTCCAGAGTGATGGGTGCATCAGGGTAAGAAGAGAGGCAGATGAAGTGATGCACCCATCATGCCTAGTGCCTACTGTACAAGCCTGTGGGGGCAGTGCTATGATCTGGGGTTGCTGCAGTTGGTCAGGTCTAGGTTCAGCAACAGGATGTGCTACAAGAATGAGGTCAGCTGACTACCTGAATATACTGAATGACCAGGTTATTCCATCAATGGATTTGTTCTTCCCTGATGGCACGGCCATATTCCAAGATGACAATGCCAGGATTCATCGGGCTCAAATAGTGAAAGAGTGGTTCAGGGAGCATGAGACATCATTTTCACACATGGATTGGCCACCAGAGTCCAGACCTTAACCCCATTGAGAATCTTTGGGATGTGCTGGAGAAGGCTTTGTGCAGCGGTCTGACTCTACCATCATCAATGCAAGAGCTTGGTGACACATTAATGCAACAATAGATGGAAATAAATCTGGTGACATTGCAGAAGCTTATCGAAACAACGCCACAGAGAATGTGTGCTGTAATAAAAGCTAAAGGCGGTCCAACAAAAAATTTGAGTGTGTGACCTTTTTTTTTTGGTGGCGACTGTTTTGTGGCCAGGCAGTGTGTGTGTGTGTGTGTGTGTGTGTGTGTGTGTGTGTGTGTGTGTGTGTCCTACTTATTTACCATGAGCTTTTGTTTTGTGTGCACTTCTGTAAATGTAGACTATTGCATGTAGATTTGCTGGATTGGAAAAGGAAACAGAATTCAAGCGTTGTATATGGAAAAAATGTTGCTCATGAATTTTAAAAATGTCTTTGTTTCCTCTTAAATTAAACCATAAAAAATAAAACTTTAAAAGTTTTGTTTAAAGCAAATTCTCTATGGTTAATAATTATTACAGTGCATCAGGTTCTTTCTATAACCTTTGTGAAGGTCTAAATATATATTTTTCATGTTATTGAGATCACATGTTGCATAATAGAAGAACAAATAGACATACTATATAGGTGAGATGCAGATATTTGGTGCTTTAAAAAATTAAAATCCAAAATTGAAAAATTATTAGCCTGGTATGCATGCTTCAGTTTAGAAACTCCTCATTTATTCATCCATGAAGTGAATATATTGTTTATTTGAGCTGTTGAGCATCAGCCTGACCTGACCGACTTTATTACCATGTTATTGTTTAATATGAAAGCAAAAGACTATTACTGCCATCTGCCAAAAGCACGTGTGTGGATCTAATTTTCTATCATGCATACTGAAGTATTCGTCCAGGTGTGCAGACACTGATGCTGCTGCTGAACTATTCGTGGCCTGTCTGTCTGTTCTCTGCTCTAGATCAACAAGCAGCACCGAGCGTGACGACAGCGGCGGAAATATTTTTCCCTATTCAAAATGGCACCGTCTCAATCAGGAAGTAGAGAAAACAACTACGAAGAATAAGTTGGATAAATATCCCCATTTGTGTGACTTTGGCGCGGGCAGACGCTCAGAATCGCTCGGTGTGTCTGCGGATCGGATTGAGAGTAAATAACACATTCACGGTAAGTGTTCGTCGAGGATATCTTCCAAAGACGAGCGACACATCGGCTTTATAACAAGATGCATTCTAGGCAGCCTCTCCTAGGAGCGCACGTTTTTCACGACGGTCCGCGCCGGTTTTTACCAGACCGCGTTAAGTTCAGTGTTAGTACACAGTTATAGGAGTAATTGGGTTGATTACTGATATGTGTTAGCTATTAAAAGTTTTAAATATGT
Organism: Aphyosemion australe; assembly: GCA_006937985.1. Classification (NCBI taxonomy): domain Eukaryota; kingdom Metazoa; phylum Chordata; class Actinopteri; order Cyprinodontiformes; family Nothobranchiidae; genus Aphyosemion; species Aphyosemion australe. The sequence goes on along the minus strand of SSNS01000744.1, from coordinate 166,888 downwards.
CAATATTAGCATCGAGTAAGGCCATTAATTACATGCAGCTTAGTGAGGTTTTCACAACCAGTGATATCTGCGTCTACTGTGGGTCTTTGTAAACTAGTTAACTTTTAAGTTTAAAATAGGTAATTGGGTGTTTGTAAATAAATATTTTACACAAAGTTACAGCTTTGGATTAAAGCTTGAATCGCTCAAGTTTTTGAAGGAACGTTTATCTTATCGTGGCTATAGCCGCGGTCTCAAACAGCGTTCAAAACAAGCGTACCCAAAGTCGCCAAAGGGCTATTAAAGATGCTAACACAGCTAGCACTATTATCAATCTAAAGTATGCCGTTTATTAATCGAGTATTACGAAAATGTGTTCTGTTTTGGCGTTTGTGGTTGTTAAAGAAAATAACAAAATGTATACACGATGGACGTTTAGAAGCCCTGCTTTGGGTTCTCGCCTCTATTATCGTTCGTGTAGCTAACAGTAGTAGCATTAACACTCCAGCTTTAGCTGCTGTTCTTTGTGCTTTGTACTCACCAGAGTAGCTTTCTACCTTTATTGAAGTCCACATATGGCTTTGGGTCGATACTAGCTGTGTGGAAATCTCACTTGAGTCTTTAGGACATCATATGTGGACGTAAACATGTACATTTGCAACATTTAAATATCATATAGGGGTGCGTTTCAGAAACATTTCCATGGACATGTTAAGTTTAAAAGTCTTCTCACAAGGCTGAGGGAGAAGTTCGCTAACTTCGTGCCTCTTTTCTGTCGAAAAGTTGGGAACAACTAACTTCCCTAACAGTGTAATACTACCTAACTTTATGTGATGCGTGTAATCCAGCCTTCACGAGTTTTTCTGGCTTTATATGGACATTTAAAGCTGAGAATTACGGGTTGCCTAGAGGGTTTACACTCTTTTATAAAACACAACCTTTAATTTATAAACAAAAAGAGAAAAGTCAAGATAATGGATGTTAGTAATGTTTTTTTTTCTCAAATATATTAATTTTATTTGCATGGTTTCAGTAATTTTAGGTAAAAAGTGCCAATGTCACGTCCAAACATACAGGCTTCCGTCTAGAAAAACGTGGCTGTTTAGAGAAGGTGAAGGAGCTAGGTCTCACAAAGCTGGCCCCTCCAGTTCCTTTGCTTTCCTGCAGTTTTCACCTTTTGGTTTCTCCTGCCTGCGTCTGTCGCCTGCAGCAAAGGCTAGTCGAGCCTCATGCAAGCCTTGACACAGCAGGCTGCCTTGGTGGTTGGCTATTTTTCTAATTATGTCAGTCCCACTTGCTGTGAAATGAATAACATGCCAGGTTCCTCTTTCAGTTTTAGTCAAGTGCCCATACCCGCCTATGGTGTTCTGGCTTTAGGGTCATTTTCCTATCAGATCCCTCCTGCAGCCACATCACCAAACAGGCTACTTTTTGTTTCTACCAGTGTTGTATTTTATTTATAATGCCTTTATAATAACATCTTTTATTTGTTTGGTAAACAAATATGTAAATATTTCAAACAAGAAGTTCATAGACATGGCAAGATGAGAAGGATCTGGTGTCACAGCAGCACTTATATGTGTTTTTCTCCAGCGACGTTCATTAAATTCAGCTCGGGAGGTTTTGCGTAATCTTCCTGACAGGCAGACAAATAGCTATGAAAACATTTCTCTGTCTTGGGTCTCTTCTTGACTGAGCAATATTAGTGAGGATGCCCTGTGTGCAGGGTGTGTGTTAATGTGTGTGTGTGCTTATTCTGCACAGCTAATTTTCCACTGTGTCAGGCGATTGATGGTTGCGTGCCCTGCGGGGACATTGAGGGTCAGAAAACATTAAAATCTGTTGGCATGGTGTTTACAGCCTACAGGAAGTGTGAGGATGATACACGCAAAATATGTGGGTATTTCATACAGCAGAATTAGCAAGTTAAGTGACTTCTTATTCCATTTTTTTTAAATATCAGTTTTAATGCAACATTATTTATTAGTCTTTATTGTGGTGAGTTCAGTCAGAATCGAACGCCCCCCCTGCTGTTTGTGACTTTGCCTTTATTCTCTTGTCTTTGCAACCTCTTTTCTCCCCCCTCCACCCTTCAATTGATGCCAGTAATAAATCTCATTTATGGCTCGTGGGTTGATTAGAGTGAGACTGAAAAATGTGGAGTGGAGGAAGGGAATTGGGTCCAGGTAACATGTTTGATTCAGTTCCTGCTTTCTGGGAATCTGGCCTTGGTTAGATCATAGTTCATGCATTTTAAATATAGTGTCAATATTTGGCCAGAGGGGGGGAAAAGAAGAACTGCCAAACATTGTTGTGGCCATAATTACATGACAGGAGTCCTTTGTGACAGTTTAAGTTTGTAAATTCCTTTAGTATTTAGACCGTGTGGATGACTCTGAGGTCAAATGAAAAATGACTGAATGCTTTTCCGGCATGCCCTCGCTGCTTTGGTTTTCTGGGTACAAATGTGTCAGACGTTTTCTGAGAAACGAAAACAAGGAGCTGGTCTAAAGGAATATGATAGTTATTAGTCTATATGACTGAATACAGGGTTTGTCATTCTTTTTTCATCAGATTATTTTTATAACAGAGTTCATGTAATAAGCAGAGATGGAAAGGATTATAGATGGATGGATCGATCCAAAACTACCTTATGTCACTTATGTATGAAAGCATGACTGGTATCTTATTTATTCTCATCACTGTTGCAAACATTATACTATACATTTCTATGTTTCTAAGGTAAAATCTGTCTCAGGACACAACATACAAAAATAAAAATATACAGCCCAAAAATATACTTTTGAAAATGTTTAAAAAAGAGAGTGAAAAGGAGCATTTGAAAAAGTTGCATTAAGTTCTTTTTTTATTGGATGTTTTTTATCTTTCAGGCTGTGGGAAACTCAACATTCAGTTTTCACTTAACCATATTTCCATTTTGCTATTTTTGTTTTTTACTTATTACACACTCATTACATCTGCAACGTCCTGAGCTGGGTATCAGTGATCAGTGGGTAGTTTCGTCCTGACTGACTTCATTTATGCAGGACTATTTCTTTTATTGTACGAGTGGGGGACACGCAGATGAAATGTTCATAAAGGAAACTTCTGAATGAGTCTGCCTCTTTTTAAAGATGGCCTCAGCCAGTTTGTTTTCATGATAAATTGTGACCAGTTCCATCCTGCCTTGTATGTTTGCACAGTTGGCAGACTGTTTTTCCTGACTTACCTTTGTCCAGGTGAATCAGGTGTCCACATTTTTCAAATAATGCATAAAAAATGGGATTCTCAGCGTCTAACATTTGTATAGGAGGGGAGTTTAACAGAATAATTTGTGTTAAGAGTCAATCAATAGAGATTGCTTTATCTCTGTCTAACCCTAATAGTGTTTCTCAGAAAGAGTTACTTGTTACTCACTTAGCAAGTGAGCTGTGATGTTTTATACCAGCGTAGATAAAATTGATCCTTATTTGGATAATTTAGTTAATAACTTAAAGAGTGCGATCATACAGTTACAACCTCGCCTGTTTAAATCTCAAACTGAAAGTAACACTTCAGGCCTAAAGTCACCGAGCCGCCCTGTCAACATAACTCACAATCATGTTCATTTACCTAAAATAATTAACCCTAATATGGTTTGTTACTCTAATTACATTTATTATCTGACAAACGGACATTACCTTATTCGTTTTTGCAAGCTTCATCTTGCGGTTTGTCTCATTGTTTACAGAAGGAGTGCAAAGTTTAAACTAGCTCCTAAACAAAACATTGGACCTTGTTCACGAGAAAAAAAAAGCACTAATTGTAAAATGAGCAGCCTTTTTAATGTTGCATTCTTTTAAATCAGTATTTGCTGCAAAGTGCCACTTTATACGAGGAATATAAAGGCATAAATGACACACCTGGTTTCTCAGTTTATAAATTAAATATGGGGGATATTACCTGTGGTGAATTAGCTGCACAAATCTGGTCAGTTTTCCTGCTCTATTAGATTTTGTGCCACGTTTACAAATTCAAGAAATCTATCAACAATTTTCTACAACCACTAAAATTATGCTTATATTGTTTATCCTGTTAGTTTTGTTATTTTAAGCATCTAAGTGCAGCAGATTATTAGCAACAATTAGAGTTCTCTGCTGTCCACTTTAAAATTAGTCTTCACTCTGGAGCCAGAATGCTGAAACATTTATGGTTTGTTATTGTGATCGCCAGAGTTATAGATTTACAGTTTAACAGCTGTAAACAGTTTGAAGACCTCCTGCTGGTTTTCCTGTGTAGATTTCCCTTAAGTAGTGGTGGTCTATGAGTAAACGTGGACATCAGACGTCTGTGGAACGTCAGAAACAAACATTGAAATACTGAAGTCAATAGATCATTTCAGAATTATTTTAAAACTGTAATAAACAAGCACTGGTTGCACAAAATATTATAATTCTAACAGAAAACTGCTCTTAGAATTTAGGTTTTGAGAGTAAAACCATCTTTTTATATAGTCACACATGGATGTGTCCTTTTTATTTAAATTATTTAAGATTTTGACCAGAAATATGCCCCCAGAAGACTTTTTTGTCAGAAAGCTTTGCTGTAGTAAAATTATTAAGATGCAAACAGCATTTTTGTTTGAGGATTAGTGCATTGTTGTGACAGCATTTTACTGTTGCACAGCTGCATTTTAGTTTTTTTCTATACGAAGCATTTCTTTATGTTGGGTATAATCAGGATTGTGTTTAATCCCAACTCTTTGCAGCTGATTTGTTGCCTTTGAAGCTCAGCAGCGTTATGCATTTTTTGTTCTGTTTGTGATTTCTCACAATGGTGTCACTGCCCTATGAAACACTGGTCTTTATAGGTCAATAAACAACGTCACTTACAGGACTTGGTAATGATTAAAAACAACCTGCGTGTGGGAGGAGGAGGCTAATTAGTTTGAATGCAGTATGCATTCAAACTATTGTTTTCCTGTTTCTCTTTATTATTCTTCTTCTTCTTCTTCTTCTTATTATTCTGCTTCCGTACACTTTTTTGGACCGCTTCTTCTTCAACAATTTTTCAGCTATTTCAACAAGTTTGGTATCAAACCGTTCAGCTCGTTCAGGTCATTCCGGGAATGACTTTTGGTATTGATATCTTCAACCGTTTCCGAGATATTCAGCTTTTTCTGCGATTTTTCAGCCCATTGAAATGAATGGGAAATCCTTCAAATCTTCAGATTTTTCACTAAATCCATTCAGCTCTTTGAACTTTAACTACTTCAACATACTTCAACTTAGAGACTTCATTCAACTTTTAACAAACCCAGAACAAGTTAAACTATTCTCGAATGACTCTGCTTCTTGATATCTTTTACGGTTTTTCTATAATCACAGGTTAAACTTGAGGTACGATTTTGGAAAGTTCAGGAACGTCTCCTCCTCCCCCCATTCAAAAGAATAGGGCCAAAAACAGACTTTGCTCGACTTCAGGCCGTGTCCTGAGAGAACCGTAGAACCGAGGGAAATGAGACTTGCGCTGGATGAAAGCTGACGGATTTTCCTCCGTTTTGAGCTATAATTTATGGACGTACTCCAAAAATTGTGGTCGTAGCGTTAACTAGTTTGGAAAGGTTTTAAAATATTTCTCCTTCCAGCAGCTGAGCTGTGCTGTCCCAAATATGGTCATTCCTTTCCCACTGTGACTGACAGCTCCAGATCTCAATCCAGAGGGGAAATTCTGCTACGACCACATCTTTTGGGGTAGACGCGTAATTTTCTCAAAAACAGTAGGTTTTTTTGTCTGCTTCGATGGGATGGTCTGGATTTTGCTGTAGCTGCCACGGTTTTTGCGCTACAAGGCTCAGAAGGAGGAGTGATCCTGATTTTCTCCCATTGGCAGCCATTCAATTTTTTCTCAGCTCAGGTGCTTCGATCGCTGTTTTAGAGCTAAACTGTACTCGTCATATCTCCTACAATATTAAAGATAGGCACACAAAAATTCACACAGAGCACCATCAAAGCCTTCGGCCGCTGACGGTTTTGGAATTTTTCGAATCGGTGTAATACTTTTCGAATGGTGAGGAGACGTTCGGAGCCTGCAATTTGACATTTGGAGCTGCAGAACAGGTGATCTCCTGATTCTGATGATTTTTTCTAAACAAAAATCTGCTACGACCACATTTTTTAGGGTACACTCATCAATTACTCAAAAACAGTAGTTTTACTCGTCTGCTTCGATGGGATGTCCTCGTTTTAGCTGTAGCTGTCACGGTTCTTGAGTTACAAGCGTCAGAAGGATGATTCAGCCACATTTTCCTCCCATATAAAACAGGCATTTTCTGCTCCGGTCTGTGTCAGACAGCAGAAATCATCTCATCATATCTCCTACAAATATTCTAGGTAGGCACACAAAAATTTCAATATAGCACCACCAAAGCCTTCTGATGTTCACGCTTTTGGAATTTTTCAAATCGGTGCAATACTTTTCGAATGGTGATGAGACGTTGGAGGCCTCTGAACGGACATCTAACAGCTGAAGCTGACTGTAAGTACATGCAGACAGGTCGTTAACACATGCAGACGGCTCGTTAAGCCTAATTATAAACAATTAAAGATCAAAGGATCAAAGGCTTTTCCTTATGAGTCAAGTTCACCTGTGTGTGTGAGTGTGTGTGTGTGTGTGTGTGTGTGTGTGTGTGTG